>OW121744.1:41638051-41645551 GCA_933228675.1 Stomorhina lunata
AAATAGGAAATTTTTGAAAAATTTCCTATAAAAATAGGAAATTTTTGAAAAATTTCCTATAAAAATAGGAAATTTTTGAAAAATTTCCTATAAAAATAGGAAATTTTTGAAAAATTTCCTATAAAAATAGGAAATTTTTGAAAAATTTCCTATAAAAATAGGAAATTTTTGAAAATTTCCTATAAAAATAGGAAATTTTTGAAAATTTCCTATAAAATAGGAAATTTTTGAAAAATTTCCTATAAAAATAGGAAATTTTTGAAAAATTTCCTATAAAAATAGGAAATTTTTGAAAAATTTCCTATAAAAATAGGAAATTTTTGAAAAATTTCCTATAAAAATAGGAAATTTTTGAAAAATTTCCTATAAAAATAGGAAATTTTTGAAAAATTTCCTATAAAAATAGGAAATTTTTGAAAAATTTCCTATAAAAATAGGAAATTTTTGAAAAATTTCCTATAAAAATAGGAAATTTTTGAAAAATTTCCTATAAAAATAGGAAATTTTTGAAAAATTTCCTATAAAAATAGGAAATTTTTGAAAAATTTCCTATAAAAATAGGAAATTTTTGAAAAATTTCCTATAAAAATAGGAAATTTTTGAAAAATTTCCTATAAAAATAGGAAATTTTTGAAAAATTTCCTATAAAAAATAGGAAATTTTTGAAAAATTTCCTATAAAAATAGGAAATTTTTGAAAAATTTCCTATAAAAATAGGAAATTTTTGAAAAATTTCCTATAAAAATAGGAAATTTTTTGAAAAATTTCCTATAAAAATAGGAAATTTTTGAAAAATTTCCTATAAAAATAGGAAATTTTTGAAAAATTTCCTATAAAAATAGGAAATTTTTGAAAAATTTCCTATAAAAATAGGAAATTTTTGAAAAATTTCCTATAAAAATAGGAAATTTTTGAAAAATTTCCTATAAAAATAGGAAATTTTTGAAAAATTTCCTATAAAAATAGGAAATTTTTGAAAAATTTCCTATAAAAATAGGAAATTTTTGAAAAATTTCCTATAAAAATAGGAAATTTTTGAAAAATTTCCTATAAAAATAGGAAATTTTTGAAAAATTTCCTATAAAAATAGGAAATTTTTGAAAAATTTCCTATAAAAATAGGAAATTTTTGAAAAATTTCCTATAAAAATAGGAAATTTTTGAAAAATTTCCTATAAAAATAGGAAATTTTTGAAAATTTCCTATAAAAATAGGAAATTTTTGAAAAATTTCCTATAAAAATAGGAAATTTTTGAAAAATTTCCTATAAAAATAGGAAATTTTTGAAAAATTTCCTATAAAAATAGGAAATTTTTGAAAAATTTCCTATAAAAATAGGAAATTTTTGAAAAATTTCCTATAAAAATAGGAAATTTTTGAAAAATTTCCTATAAAAATAGGAAATTTTTGAAAAATTTCCTATAAAAATAGGAAATTTTTGAAAAATTTCCTATAAAAATAGGAAATTTTTGAAAAATTTCCTATAAAAATAGGAAATTTTTGAAAAATTTCCTATAAAAATAGGAAATTTTTGAAAAATTTCCTATAAAAATAGGAAATTTTTGAAAAATTTCCTATAAAAATAGGAAATTTTTGAAAAATTTCCTATAAAAATAGGAAATTTTTGAAAAATTTCCTATAAAAATAGGAAATTTTTGAAAAATTTCCTATAAAAATAGGAAATTTTTGAAAAATTTCCTATAAAAATAGGAAATTTTTGAAAAATTTCCTATAAAAATAGGAAATTTTTGAAAAATTTCCTATAAAAATAGGAAATTTTTGAAAAATTTCCTATAAAAATAGGAAATTTTTGAAAAATTTCCTATAAAAATAGGAAATTTTTGAAAAATTTCCTATAAAAATAGGAAATTTTTGAAAAATTTCCTATAAAAATAGGAAATTTTTGAAAAATTTCCTATAAAAATAGGAAATTTTTGAAAAATTTCCTATAAAAATAGGAAATTTTTGAAAAATTTCCTATAAAAATAGGAAATTTTTGAAAAATTTCCTATAAAAATAGGAAATTTTTGAAAAATTTCCTATAAAAATAGGAAATTTTTGAAAAATTTCCTATAAAAATAGGAAATTTTTTAAAAATTTCCTATAAAAATAGGAAATTTTTTAAAAATTTCCTATAAAAATAGGAAATTTTTGAAAAATTTCCTATAAAAATAGGAAATTTTTGAAAAATTTCCTATAAAAATAGGAAATTTTTGAAAAATTTCCTATAAAAATAGGAAATTTTTGAAAAATTTCCTATAAAAATAGGAAATTTTTGAAAAATTTCCTATAAAAATAGGAAATTTTTGAAAAATTTCCTATAAAAATAGGAAATTTTTGAAAAATTTCCTATAAAAATAGGAAATTTTTGAAAAATTTCCTATAAAAATAGGAAATTTTTGAAAAATTTCCTATAAAAATAGGAAATTTTTGAAAAATTTCCTATAAAAATAGGAAATTTTTGAAAAATTTCCTATAAAAATAGGAAATTTTTGAAAAATTTCCTATAAAAATAGGAAATTTTTGAAAATTTCCTATAAAAATAGGAAATTTTTGAAAAATTTCCTATAAAAATAGGAAATTTTTGAAAAATTTCCTATAAAAATAGGAAATTTTTGAAAAATTTCCTATAAAAATAGGAAATTTTTGAAAAATTTCCTATAAAAATAGGAAATTTTTGAAAAATTTCCTATAAAAATAGGAAATTTTTGAAAAATTTCCTATAAAAATAGGAAATTTTTGAAAAATTTCCTATAAAAATAGGAAATTTTTGAAAAATTTCCTATAAAAATAGGAAATTTTTGAAAAATTTCCTATAAAAATAGGAAATTTTTGAAAAATTTCCTATAAAAATAGGAAATTTTTGAAAAATTTCCTATAAAAATAGGAAATTTTTGAAAAATTTCCTATAAAAATAGGAAATTTTTGAAAAATTTCCTATAAAAATAGGAAATTTTTGAAAAATTTCCTATAAAAATAGGAAATTTTTGAAAAATTTCCTATAAAAATAGGAAATTTTTGAAAAATTTCCTATAAAAATAGGAAATTTTTGAAAAATTTCCTATAAAAATAGGAAATTTTTGAAAAATTTCCTATAAAAATAGGAAATTCTTGAAAAATTTCCTATAAAAATAGGAAATTTTTGAAAAATTTCCTATAAAAATAGGAAATTTTTGAAAAATTTCCTATAAAAATAGGAAATTTTTGAAAAATTTCCTATAAAAATAGGAAATTTTTGAAAAATTTCCTATAAAAATAGGAAATTTTTGAAAAATTTCCTATAAAAATAGGAAATTTTTGAAAAATTTCCTATAAAAATAGGAAATTTTTGAAAAATTTCCTATAAAAATAGGAAATTTTTGAAAAATTTCCTATAAAAATAGGAAATTTTTGAAAAATTTCCTATAAAAATAGGAAATTTTTGAAAAATTTCCTATAAAAATAGGAAATTTTTGAAAAATTTCCTATAAAAATAGGAAATTTTTGAAAAATTTCCTATAAAAATATTAAATTTTAAGAAAAATTTACTATAAAATTTTAAAATTTTTGAATAATATATTCCTATAAAATTAGGAAAGATGGTTACCCTAGTTTCTTTAATTTTGAAAAACGACTAAAAACGGATACATGCATTCATATATTTAAATACATTTGTATATGCATTTTTGGGTTAGAGTGTTTGTGTGCTATCGTGGTATGGTTTATAAATATTTTCTTGCTGCTCATCCATTCATGCATTCATTTTGCACACAACGATGAATCATTAAATTAGCAAACTACTAATATTTACACTTGTTGTCAAATGCAACCAAAGCTGAAACAGAAACGCGTTTATGTCTTCTTACCCTCTTAGACCCACTTCCAAGTGATGTAGCGCCAAACGGAAGGAGAAGCATCAGCAACACATCGCTAATAGTATTTGCAGTGGAGGGTGCAACAGCATTATATAATTTATTGTAGAACAACTCTTCACTTCGAAATTTTTCATTTAATGTTTCATTCGTACATTACATGATTATGTACGATATAATGTCTTTTGGTATGTGAATGAGTGGTAGTGAGAAAGTAATTTGTTATTTTGTTCATAAATAGATTTACATACAGACATAAATATATTCATATGGAAGTATATATTTATGTATATGTATATAGTAACTGAGTCAATGTTTATTTGCAAAAAAAAACTCACACATAAAATATTTCCAACTCTTGCCGTTTTTGTTGATCTTTGGTTTGTGGTTGTTTCAATGTGAATGCGTTGATTTATATTAAAATTTTCACACACACACACCCGTAAATGTCTCACACACGTGATACAAATGTTAGTTCTGTGTATGATTAATTTTAAAGTAAATTATTTATTTCTAAAATGCCGTGTTTATCATTACATAAATAGTATGTGTTGACATAAACACTTTGGATATATGTAACTGTTTATTTGATTTAATACTAAGGATTTACAAAATACAAATTCATATTTTGTAGAAATACGCTACGTCTGAGTGTTCGAGAAATTATCAAATATTATTCATACGTAAGATAGGCAAATATTTTGACTAAGTTTTAAAAACAAATATTTAAATTGTTAACAACAAATTTAATATTTCTGAGATCGCGTTAATCTAGAATTACGTAGAAGTAACATTGTGTTGGGGATCAACCGATCAATTTTAAAATTCTCTACGTTTTTACTTAAATTAGTTTTCAAAAGTTCGTCTTTCTTTTTATATATTAAAATTATTTCATTTAGTCTGTGGCAATAAATAATAATGGCTTAAGTCGAAAAATCTTGTTCTGAGATACAAGAGTTTTTTTTTAATTTAAAATACAAATAATTTTAATTATTACATTTTATACTTGAAATGTAGCTGAGCGATAGATCATGATATAAAGTATAAGAATATGTAATAAAATGAAAAATAACTTATGTCAACTTAAGCCTTTATCATTTATTACCACAGAAATATTATTTCCAATTAAGTCCACTAAGTTTAGAATTTAATATAGATAACATTTATGCTATACACTTCAAATCAAGTAGGAAAGTGCTATTGTCGTCAAGACCGACCATACGACACCCTTCACCACTAAGGTCAAAGGTGTTATTTTTACTATATAAAGACAAATATTTGCTTAATTTTGCCATCATACAAACATTTTCTCAAAACTTATATATTTAAGTTGTTTCCGTCATTTGGACTTATATGAGAGCTAGGGTCAAATGCGGACCGATTATCTCGAAATTTTGGCAAATTGATTACAGTTATTATAAAAATTTGGTTTGCAAAAAATAAACTTAAAACTATTATTATCTTCAGATTTATGAGCGTTTTAGTGATTTTTGTCTCATTTAGTGCGTTTTGATAGAAGAGTTTGTATGGGAGCTATGGTCAAATGTGGACCGATTTCAACAAAGTTTGATACAGTGATTTACGTTTACATAAGCATTATTTATTTTAAATCTCATGAAAAAATATTGATATTTGTGGCCAATATATCAATTCCGGGAAGTGGGTTCTATGGAAGGTACCATAAATAATGGACCGATTTTGACGAATTTCAATAACCATGGTCCCACTATCAAAATATTGATATTTGTGACCAATATATCAATTCCGGGAAGTGGGACCTATGGGAGGTACCATAAATAATGGACCGATTTTGACGAATTTCAATAGCCATGGTCCCACTATCAAAAAAATGATTTGTGTCAAATTTCGTCTAATTATCTTAAGAATTGCGACCTGTATATTGATTATAATTTTTACATGGGGGTCCAGCCAGCCACCCGTACAGACGGACGGACATCGCTAAATCGACTCAGAAAGTGATTCTTAGCCTATTGGTATACCAAAAGGTGGGTCTAAGACAAATATTTCTGTGTGTTACATACATCAGCACAGACTTATAATACCCTTTTCAAATATGGTGGTGTAGGTTATAAAAATTGGATTCCCAGGCAGGTACCCCAAGGAGTCGACGGATTTCGAGCAAAATTATTAGAAATCTTTTCTGAATGAAATAATAGACGTGTGTTAAATTCTAACTTATTTTGTTGAAACTTTATATTGAGAATAAAATACATGAAAAAAATGGGGGTCCAAGGCAGATAGCCCAATTAGTTGACGGATTTTAAGCAAAATTGTTACAGCTCTTTCTTGTATCAACTAATATATGTGTGCCGAATTTCATTTAATTTCGTTGAGATTTACAACTTTTAGATTGAGAACAAAATACATGAAAAATGGGGGTCTACAGCAGGTACCCCAAGGAATCGACAAATTTCAAAGCCTTTTTGAATATTTCAAAGACTTTTTGAATTTTTCTTATCTATATAAAACTAAATAAGTGCGCCAAATTTGATCGTTGTGGAATCAGTTAAATGTATGAAGAAATCCCACTGTGTGACGTAGTGATACTTTTATCTGGCAAGGTCGTGAATACTTTTAGTGAGATTTTGCAATCAGCACTAGGAGATCTATCTTCCTGGACCAGTAAAAAAAGGGCCCGAAAAAACTGGGTCAGTTTTATATTCACCAGAAGGAACAAAGTAGATAACTTTAAACTATCCGTACTCCATGATGTAGAGCTGGGTCCATTGTCAGAAGTTAAATTCCTAGGCACACACTTTAGACAGGAAACTATTATGGAAAAGGATCGAAAAAGGGACTTAACGCTTACTAGTTTTGCAGAAACACGGTTGGTAAGAACTTGGTATTAAGCCCAATATTTGTGTATTGGACTTATAGAACTATAGAAGAATAGTCAGACCAGTTCTAACACATATTTTTATGAGTCACACATACATTAGAATAGTTAGGGCACACTTACATAACTGAACCTAACAAGTTCTCATGGCTTTGAGTCAGGGTCACTCATGACAGATTACTTAGTCAAAGAGTTATTGTTTCGTTCAGAACCGGAAGTCGCTATTCCTGATATAGTTAAATGGGAGCATCAGCAATCGATCTTTAAGCACAACTCGATGTTTATAAATGGCCCTAAACTGGATTCGGCACGGGTGTGTCTTTTTTTGTTGAAAAACAAAACATAAGGAAATCATATAGGCTTTCGGATGAATGTGATGTCTTCCACGTAAAAATCTTTACCATATAGAAAGTCACTGAATAAATTCCGAATAACATAACTATAAATAGCGAGGTGACTATGTATGTCCACAGGCAGAATGTAAAGCTCTGGGAGCTTTAAATATTACAACCAAATTAGTTAGGAAAATTAGCTCTAATAGACTTATCATCTAGTTTTAAGGTAAGACTGTGTTGGATTCCTGGTCACTATGACAATGAAGATAACAAAGTTGCTGACGAAATCGCAAGACAAGGCTCTAGCCAGGAACTAATACACATGTGACAAAGATAGCTCCGCCTATATTTATGTTACTTCAACATGAGTATTAAGTTTTGGATTAGAACATTGATGGACAAAAAGAAAATGTGATTGTATTTGTGAGCGAAAGAGAGGATACACTGGCAGAAGCACG
>OW121744.1:42318051-42440551 GCA_933228675.1 Stomorhina lunata
ATTACACATATCATGTGTAATTTTTATTTTCATGTATAGACGATGTGTAACTGGCTGCATGTGTTACTCATGTGCAATTTAAATTTTTGTCGTTTTAAAAAGTAAATGTTTGTACGTCCCTTTCGAAATCGAAATAATTAATATAATGCAAACTTTTTTATGTAACTACATTCATAAAAATGGATGTCTTAAAATCCCAATACATATTGGAAAAAAAAATATACTTCAAGATAGCCGAGAGTTTTATGTCGAGACAATTAGTGAAATTAAAAACACATATAGATATTTATACAATTGTGGATATTGTGATCATAAAATTGCAACTGCATTCCTAGATCTTGAAATTTTGGGCTTCACAGCAATTTGAAGCCAGAAGATTATTGGAAGGCAGATTGTTTCCTACTTTGCAAAAAGTTATTAACTATTTTTTATTTCGTAGTATTTGAATGCTGCTGGCAGGGAACTACTTTAACACTCTTTAAAGTAATGAACTATCATGTGCCGCGAGTTCTCTCATAAGAACTATAAAGAGCTAGAAAAAACAATTACTATGAAATAGTTCAAATTAGAGCAAAAATGATCCCCTTATGTTAGAAGAGGACGCCCGAAACTTTGATGAAAAGACCAGGTAGAGGAAAGTCGAAATTTTAGAATATGCGAACAAGATCGAAACGCATAGAATTCTTAAATTTGCTCGGCCTTCGACCTTAACATGTTGTAAATATAGCCCAAGTAAGTTAGTAAGTAAGTATGTTATTTTGCAAAAAAAATATGTGTAATTTCTAATTTCATGTGTAATTTTGGTATGATCCATGTGTAATTTAACATTTGGTTGGTGGCAACACTGATTGAGATTGTATTTGCTGTATGTTTATTTATTGTTGTATGTAAAAGGAAAAGATTTCTTGTTTATTGTAAATTGTTGTAATTTCCATGCCACGTAAATAAAGCTAATGTTGTTGAAGACTAATGGGAGGTGTTTCTCTATTCTATGTTAATAACAGAATATGTTGCAATGTAATTGTTGAACCTACGAAATGAAATATTCGTTGTTTCACTAAAGCTCATTCCTTTGTAGTCAATTGGCTAGTGAATTTGAAAATAGCTAAAGCAAAAATGTATTCTTTTGCCTTATCGTACATATGTGGTATCCACTATATCTCCAATTTTTTTAACAACATTTAAAATAAACATTTTAAGCATTAAGATAAACTTTTTATTTTTCCTCAACCAAACCACTTTAAAGGTAATTTTGAATTAAAATATTTTAAGCTCGCACACGCCTACACTTAAACCAAATCTGACCCTCTATAGAGGGGATTAATATTAACTTACAGATGCCTAAATAGTTCCATTATAAACGTATTTGTAACATATGATGCTAAATATAGTTCGAATATAGAAGCTAAATAAATGTTTGATTAGTCTAAGTTTGTTTTATAGTATTATTTTGTCATATTACCCTAATAACTTTCCCATCTCAGTTTCAAACTACGAGAGTGGGGTCAATAAGTCCTTGACCTTTTAAATTTCCGCTTTTTAATAAGGAAATATGCAACTGTAAGTTGACTCTTAAATTCGCGTCATTTATTTTGTATATTTCAGCCATTAATGGCAGAATACTTCGAGTTTTGAAAAGAAAAGGTCAATTTTGTTTTTAAAGCCATCACTCAAACTAATTCTAAGTTTGTAAGTATGTATTATGAGAAGTCCATAATATTTGGTCCAGCACATATGTAAAAGACGCCCAGTTGAGTTCTTTACATCCGATATAATTAAAACAAATTTCGATGTCGTTTTAGAAGAGCTGAATTTTAAAGTGAGGGCGATTGTAAAAGCTCTAACATATCTCAAATGTTTTAATTTTCAATGATTACTTCGGTGTGAAAGAGCTTTCCTCAAACGGCTGCCGCTTTTTCCTACAATCAAGGGTACACATGTGTATTTTCCAAAGAAAAATCCATGAATTGGGCTACATATTGCTACCTCATCCACCCAATTATCCCGATTTAGCCCCGAGTGACTATTTCTTATTCAAAAACTTAAATAAATATATTAGCGAAAAAAGATTTGACTCTAACGACGAAATAATCTTACAAATTAATTTTGATGACCTTGACAAATCATATTTTTTCAAAGCTTTAAAAAAGTGCCTAAAACTCAAAACAGACTATGTTGAAAAATAAAATATTTTCTTATTACTTACTTCATTCATTAAGTCTGAGACTTAAAAACCCGCCCTCGTATTGTTTAAAACATCCCATAGTTTCCACATGTTGAAGTATTTATCTATCTAGTTCTGTTGCGTTTGCGAATAAAAAGCAACAAACCAAATAATATACAAAAAAAATATTATTATTAGTTAACAAAAACAAAACTAAAGGATTTTTTGGCAGCTCCTAAAGACTACCACCAGATGCTAGAAATAGTCCTACAAATGGGTTCATAATAATACGTGTGTGATACAAGTATTATAGAGGATGTTTGCTAGTTTAATGTATCAATGTGTTTGTATCATTATCCAACATTTATATATTTCAACAAATATACATATAAGAGCGGCTCGGTTCCCATACAAAATAAAATCGATCCTCCAATACAAACGATACTTAGAACGAGAAATTTTTAAACTATTTATTGAAAAACGTTTTATTTACAATTTTTCAGACATCTTCTATTAAAATTATTAAATTTTTAAAGCATACTATAAATATCTATATTTTTATTCAAATTAAAAAAATCTATATTTATAGTAAATTTAAAAAAAAAATATTATATTTAAAAAAATTTAACAAAAATATCACTTTGGTACGAAATTTTGAAAAATGTTTAACTTTTATATGAATATTTGTTATTTTTGTGAGAAAGTTTCAAAATATCAAAAATTTTTTTATTTTTTATAGAAAATTTTTCTATTTTTTATAGAAAATTTTTCAAAATTTTTTTATTTTTTATAGAAAATTCTTAAAAATTTTCTATTTTTTATAGAAAATTTTCTATTTTTTATAGAAAATTTTTCTATTTTTTATAGAAAATTTTTCAAAAATTTTCTATTTTTTATAGAAAATTTTTCAAAAATTTTCTATTTTTTATAGAAAATTTTTCAAAAATTTTCTATTTTTTATAGAAAATTTTTCAAAATTTTTTTTTTATAGAAAATTTTTCAAAATTTTTTTTTATAGAAAATTTTTCAAATTTTTTTTTTTATAGAAAATTTTTCAAAAATTTTCTATTTTTTATAGAAAATTTTTCAAAAATTTTCTATTTTTTATAGAAAATTTTTCAAAAATTTTCTATTTTTTATAGAAAATTTTTCAAAAATTTTCTATTTTTTATAGAAAATTCTTCAAAAATTTTCTATTTTTTATAGAAAATTTTTCAAAAATTTTCTATTTTTTATAGAAAATTTTTCAAAAATTTTCTATTTTTTATAGAAAATTTTTCAAAAATTTTCTATTTTTTATAGAAAATTTTTCAAAAATTTTCTATTTTTTATAGAAAATTTTTCAAAAATTTTCTATTTTTTATAGAAAATTTTTCAAAAATTTTCTATTTTTTATAGAAAATTCTTCAAAAATTTTCTATTTTTTATAGAAAATTTTTCAAAAATTTTCTATTTTTTATAGAAAATTTTTCAAAAATTTTCTATTTTTTATAGAAAATTTTTCAAAAATTTTCTATTTTTTATAGAAAATTTTTCAAAAATTTTCTATTTTTTATAGAAAATTTTTCAAAAATTTTCTATTTTTTATAGAAAATTTTTCAAAAATTTTCTATTTTTTATAGAAAATTTTTCAAAAATTTTCTATTTTTTATAGAAAATTTTTCAAAAATTTTCTATTTTTTATCGAAAACTTTATAAAAATTTTATAATACTAATAGAAAATTTTTCAAAAATTTCTTATGAAAATAGAAAATTTTTGAAAAATTTCCTATAAAAATTTAAAATTTTTGAAAAATTTCCTATAAAAATAGAAAATTTTTGAAAAATAAAAAAAAATCCTATAAAAACAGAAAATTTTTGAAAAATTTTCTATAAAAATAGAAATTTTTTGAAAAATTTCCTATAAAAATAGAAAATTTTTGAAAAATTTCCTATAAAAATGGAAAATTTTTGAAAAATTTCCTACAAAAGTAAAAAATTTTTGAAAAATTTCCTATAAAAATTTAAAATTTTTGAAAAATAAAAAAAAATCCTATAAAAACAGAAAATTTTTGAAAAATTTCCTATAAAAATAGAAAATTTTTGAAAAATTTATTTAAAAATAGAAAATTTTTGAAAAATTTATTTAAAAATAGAAAATTTTTGAAAAATTTCCTATAAAAATAGAAAATTTTTGAAAAATTTCCTATAAAAATAGAAAATTTTTGAAAAATTTCCTATAAAAATAGAAAATTTTTGAAAAATTTCCTATAAAAATAGAAAATTTTTGAAATATTTGTTATAAAAATAGAAAATTGTTGAAAAATTTCCTATAAAAATAGAAAATTTTTGAAAAATTTCCTATAAAAATAGAAAACTTTTGAAAAATTTCCTATAAAAATAGAAAATTTTAAAAAATTTTCTATAAAAATAGAAAATTTTTGAAAAATTTTCTATAAAAATAGAAAATTTTTGAAAAATTTCCTATAAAAATAGAAAATTTTTGAAAAATTTCCTATAAAAATAGAAAATTTTTGAAAAATTTCCTATAAAAATAGAAAATTTTTGAAAAATTTCCTATAAAAATAGAAAATTTTTGAAAAATTTCCTACAAAAATAGAAAATTTTTGAAAAGTTTCCTTTAAAAATGAAAAATTTTTGAAAAATTTATTTTAAAAATAGAACATTTTTGAAATATTTCCTATAAAAATATAAAATTTTTGAAAAATTTTCTTTAAAAATAGAACATTTTTGAAAAATTTCCTATAAAACTAGAAAATTTTTTTAAAATTTCCTATAAAAATAGAAAATTTTTGAAAAATTTCCAATAAAAATAGAAAATTTTTGGAAAATTTTTAAAAATTTTCCTATAAAAATTTTCTATAAAAAAAATCAGGTTATTAAGACGCTCTAAAGTATATATTGTGTATATTTATGTGCAGATGTACTTAAGTAGAGTAAATGTTTGCATGAGTCGTTTTATTACATAAAAATCCCTTGACAAATTTACGAAATGAGTTACAATATTTCTTTCTTACGTTTAACTTCCACTTAAATTCTTCTAAATATTCATTAGAAATTAGAATTTTAAAGAGTATAAAATTAAAGAATGCCTTAAAGAAAGTTATTATATGGCAAAAAAAATATGTTTCAAAAGTGTTACATTTGTCCATACCTAAATATCTTTGAAATCAACCTTCAATGAGAAGTTTAGAAAGAAAAATTTGTATTCAACAAATTAAAGTTAGTGATATGTAATTTTAGGCTAAGATAAGGTGATGTAATTGTATGCCTATCTGTATATGTGTAAATGAGTTAAAATGTATCTGTAAAATAATTCTCACATTTTACCTTCCTATGTAATTTAAAAGTATTTCCTAACCTATCCTCAGTATAAAAGAATTATTTCTAAGAAACACTTTGTTTAATCTTTAATTCCGAACATTTACCTACGAAATGTATTAATCTCAAGGGTCTTATAAATGCCACATGACATATGGCGGCTATGTAAAAATATGCTTGAATTTTCTTTAAAAGAATAAATATTATTCTTACACACAAGTGCGTTCGTTCTTTATGAGTAAATTGAAATACGGTTTTAATCAAATGTATTTATTTCTTTTCACTTCCTGCTTCCCCAAACAAGACTTTGTAATTTACATATTGTTTCCTTTACATTACACACATTGCTCTAGTAATAATAAATATGTTTAATTTAAGTGAAATTTATTATTTTATTAAATAAATGAGATTCTATATCATGTCGACAAAATGTGATTTAGATTAAAATATTTGAATATAAATTTTTATAATTTTATCTTCTCTATCTCTGTTTGCTGTAAAAACCGAATTTAATATAAAATATTCCCAATTTCCATAAATTGTAAGTACAGCTTCTGCCTGTGTTTATTTTGATACCCTTCACCACCATAGGTGGAAAGGGTATTATAAGTTTGTGCTGATGTTTGTAACGCATAGAAATATTTGTCTTAGACCCACCTTTTAGTATACCAATATGCTTAGAATCACTTTCTGAGTCGATTTAGCGATGTCCGTCCGTCCGTCCGTCTGGCTGGCTGGACGGCTGGCTGGACCCCCATGTAAACCTTGTAATCAAACTACAGGTCGCAATTCTAAAGATAATTTAATGAAATTTGGCACAGATCAATTTTTTGATAATGGGACCATGGCTATTGAAATTGGTCAAAATCGGTCCATTATTTATGGTACCTTCCATAGGTCCCACTTCCCGGAATTGCTATATTGGCCTCAAATATCAATATTTTTTCATGAAATTTAAAACAAATACTGCTCAATTAAAATCACTATACCAAATTTTGTTGAAATCGGTTCACATTTGACCATAGCTCCCATACAAATTCTTCTTTAAAAACGCACTAAATGAGACAAAAAATCACTAAAACGCTCGTAAATCTAAAGATAATGGAAGTTTTGAGTCTATTTTTTGCATACATAACTACTGTAATCAATCTGCCAAATTTCGAGATAATCGGTCCACATTTGACCCTAGCTCTCATATAAGTCCAAATGACGGAAACAGGTTGAATATATAAGTTTTGAGAAAATTTTTGTATGATGGCAAAATTTAGCAAATATTTGTCTTTACACAGGAAAAATAACACCTTTGACCTTAGTGGTGAAGGGTATCGTATGGTCGGCTTGACCGACTATAGCGCTTTCTTACTTGTTTTAAATAAAATTAAAAACTGAATATAGTTAAAAAAAAACGTCTTTCAATAACAAATCAAAAATTCTATCAAAATCCATATGCTACAGTTAGAATGTAAATTTTTTTTGTTATTTTTTCGTTATTTATTGCGATTTAGGCAGAGCTGTAAAAAATCAGCCACATATTCCTTTAGCTTCCGGTTTGTGGTAGCATAGAACTTTATTTTGGTAAACTACTCACACACACATACCACATACGTTTAACATTTGGTTTATAGAAAACCATTTAATATTGAAAAAAATGTATAGGAGACAATTTTATCGGCTTATGTAAAACACTATACATTAGGGTGGGTTAGGTTGACATTCCACCTATGGCGGGGAAGGGTATAAACAAGTATGAAATTGCTATAGTCGGTCAAGCCCGACCATACGATACCCTTCACCACTAATCTCAAAGGTGTTCTTTTTCCTGTATAAAGACAAATATTTGCTAAATTTTGCCATTATACTACTTACCCACTATCTTCAGATTTACAAGCCTTTTAGTGATTTTTGAAATGTTTGTATTGGAGCAATGGTCAAATGTAGACCGATTTTAACGAAATTTGATACAGTAATTTTGGTTTACATAAGAAGTATTTGTTTAAATTTTTATGAAAAAAATATTGATATTTGTGGCCAAGATAGCTATTCCGGGAAGTAGGACCTATGGTAGGTACCATAAATATTGGACCGATTTTGACGAAATTCAATAGCCATGGTCCCAATATAAAAAAAATATATTATCTTTAGAATTGCGACCTGTAATTTGATTACATGATTTACATGGGGGTCCAGCCAACCATCCAGATGGACGGACGGGCTGACATCGCTAAATCGATGTCAGTCCATCCGTCCGTGATTCTAAGACAGCCATCCAGATGGACGGAAGGACTGACATCGCTAAATCGATGTCAGTCCATCCGTGATTCTAAGCGTATTGGTATAATAAAAGGTGGGCCTAAGACAAATATTTCTATGCGTTACATACATTAGCACAAACTTATTATACCGTTTCCACCTATGGTGGTGAAGGGTATAAAAATCTAATTTCCAAGACGACTGCTCTGATTAAAATGAAAATTTTGTTGTCGAATTTCGGTTTTTTGACCTAGTTCAAGAAAATAAATAATTTTAAATTTTTTTATAACGCTATATCTCGAAAACTAGGGCTAGCCTAGAAAAATTGTTACCATTCAAGAAAATAAATAATTTCCATTTTTTTTATAACGCTATATCTCGAAAACTAGAGCTTACCTAGAAAAATTGTTAACATTTAATTCAGCATACTCGATTTATCTTTACCTACTAGGTCTCCTGTTTGTCGGCAAAAAATGTTGTCGACATCGAGAACAGTGTAATCAGATAACAGTCGTCAATCGATCGTCAATCAATGATAAAACAATCACCAATGATACAAAAAACACCAGTAAAACAAGCAATAAAAAAACAATCATCAAAAAATCGTCAACAACCATTGTCAAACAATCATCAAACAATCGTCAAATCGCCAGTCGCTCGTCAAAAAAAAATACCGAACAATTACTAAAAACTATTAAACAGTCGTCAGTTAATAAAACATCAAACAATATTCAAACAACCAACATACAATCCTTAACAAACATCAAAAAGTCATCGAAAAAGGTGTTAAAAAATCCTCAAAAGTCTTTAAACAATCCTCGAACAATCGACAAACAATCATCAAACAATCGCCAGTCAATCGAAAAAAAAATACCGAACAATCATTAAAAATCATCAAACAGTCTTCAGTCAAACATCAAACAATCATTAAAACAAGCGTCAAACTATCAGCATACAATCATCAAGCAACCATCGAACATTTATTGGGCTATCAATAAAAAAATCAGTCGTCAGTCAAACATCAAACAATCATTATTTGGGAATTAATTATTCGAACTTTGAAATTCGAAATTGAATTAATTGAAAAATTTGGATTTATCAGGCTTGAGCTCATTTTTAATTTTCAAATTATTAATTTGAAAATTTGAAAGTAATAATGTGGAGAAAAACTGAAAAAATTATTTTTGAACGCGGCTAGTGGATTGCAATTACTGTCCCGCCACAGGACGTCATCAGCACTTAGTGCCCTCGACCACAGTCGAGTTGTCAAATTGCAGAGATAATCATCAATTTAACTCACTGAGTTTGATCGAACATCAATACGTTTAATTGATTGTGTATTCTCCTATTACTTGTTGTGCTCGATCTTTTCACTTGCCGTTGGCATGTAGAGAAGAACAAGACAATCATCAAACAATCGTCAAACAACCATCATACAATCATCATACAACGGTCAAGCAAATATCGAACAATCACTAAAAATCACCACACAGTCGTCAGTCATTCGTAAATCAATCATCAAACAATAGTCGAACAATCATAAAAAAGCTCAAAAATCTTAAAACAAAGTCAAACAATCGCCAAGCAACTGTCAAACATTACAGTTTTCCGATTTTACAATAAAATTGGGCGTGGTTATTTTTTCTTTCAGTTAAAACTTAAATTGGATAACTGTAAGCATTTAAGAAAAAAAAACATATATGTAGCCGATTACCGATTTAAAATAAATCGAAAAAGTAGGCATAAAGGAGGACATGGTCAAACTTTCTTTCCGTAAAGACTTAAATTGAATTTCTGCGAATGTTAAGAAAAAAAAGTGTTAAGAAAAAAAGAATTGAAGTAAAAGTGGGTGTGATCAATTTCTTTTTATGAAGAAAACTAACTTGGACTATGGCAAACATGTAGAAAAAATATTGACGAAATTGGTCCAACCATTCTAAACTGAACAATTTGAAAAAATTTGCATACAAAATTTCAAATCCTTTTTAATATTTCTCGAACTAGGCAACGGATTCCGACTTTTAAAAGCTTATTTTAACCGATAAAGTGTCTAGTTTATGTTTTACAAACTATTTTTTTCACTATTGTGTGTTTTTAATTTATTCATAAGATAAGCAGAAATGTTATATATCCCTTATAAAATGAAAATTAAAGTCCACTGGAATAGGGTTAAATTTAGCTTTATCCGTTATACAGTATAACGGCCAAAAATATAAAGAAATAAGCATATTATATATTTTTGGCTTCATTAAGTTAAAAAAGGACTATAACAAAATATTACCCATTTTACCGCCCTTTTACTGCAATTTTCATCAGGAAATCCATTATATTAGAATGCGGAACATAACTAATAAACGAATTTTCAGTATTTCGTCTTGTAATAACCATACATGTATGAGCTCTAGTTACTAATCGTACTTTGTTTGATAGTGTGGGTTTCAGAACAAGTTCCCTAATTTCACCAGAACACAGTTCGATGTAGTTACGATACAACAGTAAAATATAAGCCACATTACGACGTTGTTCCAGCGAAAACATTAATGTAACTTAGGGTTTGCAGTTCGGTTTTAACCGGAAACCGTAGAAAAAACCGCGGTTTTAGCTATTTATTTTTCAAAATTTGTTGTTGGTATTATTCAGAAATAACATTAGCTTATCATAAATTTGCACGTATTTTGTCTATTTAATGAGGCAGAAGAATGAAACAAGCAAAAGGTGTTTACAACGAACGAATGGATAGGAGTAAGGGAAAGACGGTATGTGAACGTAAATATTCACGATTCTAATGGTAAATTTAATAACCTGGGCCGTATTTTAGGAACGTGTAATTTCAAGCAAACGCAAGGAACCATTAGACAAAGGCTAATGGAGTTTGATATTTTACTTGATACAAACATCGTAGCATGTACTATAGATGGAACAGCAGCCAATATCAAATTTGTATTTGAAAATCAATTTTGAAGACGGCGACGATGAAATTTTGACTCATTAGAACCGATTGCCCATATACATTTGAACCTAAAGGCTTTAAGAAAAACTGTTCGGTATTTAAAAAAATCGTCAGCTCGTTATAATATTTTACAAACAAGCGTTAAAAAGCATTATAAACGTGAATTAAGTTTACTCTTAGATTTCTGCTTCTAAAACAAAGTATTCATGAAAGTTTAGAAATGCTCTCGACCTTAGATTTGCATCATTCTATCGACTTTGAAATTGTAAAGTCGTTAAAATCGTTGCTATTTGTAAAAATTACTATTGAAGCAATTTGTCGCTCGGATGCAAATATTATTCACGCTAAAGGGGCTCTGCAATTTCTCCAAAAGAAACAAGACTTATTTAAGAAATCCCTCATATTTAAAAAAAACCTGAATTATTTTCCTGAATTTTAGTATTAAATTATAATATGTTTTAATAAAGTTATCTAGGTTAGGTTAGGTTAGGCAGGCAGCCGATGGTTAGTCAGCGTCACTTGGGTCCTAGAAGCGGTCCCTTTGTGGTACCTGCAGGGGATAGACTGGAAAAGAGAACAAAGATAATTAATTCCAGACCATCGATGAGAGGCTTATCCAAGCCATCCTGTAGCTCTGATAAACGATTCTATTTTGCGAATGTCAATACTCGCTAGATCGGATAGATCATGCAGATAGAGTGCTCCCAGAAAGGTAGCTTTTGAAAAAGAGAGAGCGGGGCAGTGGCAGAGAAGATGAGTAACCATTTCCTCCTCTTCAACGTTGTGACAGCTACGGCAGTAGTCATGGTGTTGAAGGTTAAGCCTTCTGGCATGCAGCCCAAAAGTACAATGACCTGTTAGGGTCGAGATTAGGTTGCGGAGTCTGTGGCGAGGTAGAGAAGCCAAGCACTTTGAACGTTTCTTGTCATAAGTGGGCCATGTTTGCCTGGATATTGAACAAGTAGTTTCAAGGGACCAGGTGTTCTGCGCTGATTCATAAAGAAGTTGCGTAATTTCTGATTTGCAGGCGGATAGCGGTATTCCCGTAAATTGATCGATGTTATCCTGACCCAGGAGAGCACCGGATTTAGCAAGTCTGTCCGCAGTGGAGTTAAAAGGTATGTTGTTGTGCCCGGGTACCCAAAAAAGTTCGATATTGCAATGTCTCGCCATCTCATTTAGAGATGCCCGGCATTTACGAGTTAGAACATATGTCGTGTGGACATTAGATAGGGATTTTATGGCAGCCTGACTGTCGATACAAAAGCGAATATCCCTGCCGTATATTCTATAGTATTTTAACCAATTGGCAGCCCTATATATGGCCGATATCTCGGATTGAAGGATACTACAATGATCAGGTAGCTTAAAACAGATTTCCTTCCATAAAAGCGGAATGAAGAAGCCCCCTCCCACGCCCATCTTTGACTTAGATCCGTCCATATACCTCCAGACAGTCATCATCAAAGGATGGTGGGTCTCCAGAGATAGTTACAGTAAAGGATTTGTCGAAGAGTGGGGTGGGAATGCAGTAATCAATATTGTCAGGGATATCTATAAATTTATCCAGGATAGTGGAGTGTCCTGATTGCGAATGGGACCAGGTTCCGATAGTGCTAAGTCGGACAGCCGAGTTAAGGGCAATTTGTTGTGCCATTAATTCGACTGGGAGCCAGTTGAGCATAACAAAGAGCGCCTTGGATGGTGCAGTTTTTAGGGCACCCGTGATCATTAGAGCGGATGTTCTTAGAATTTTTGTGAAAGAATTCCGTTGGTTTGAGTTGGTTAGTGCAGGCCACCAAACCAGCGCACCATACATTAGTATAGGCTTGACGACCATGTCGAAGAGCCAGACAATATTAGTGGGATTGAGTCCCCAGGTTTTGCCTATGGCTCCTCTGCATGAGTAGAGTGCAATAGATGCTTTGGACACCCTGAATTGGGTGTTTAGGCTCCAGGACAGTTTTGAGTCCAGAATGACCCCAAGATATTTGGCATGGTCAGTGAGCACGAGTTCAACCTTATTTAGTTTTGGAAGAGTAAAGTTGGGTATTTTGTATTTCCGCGAGATAAGTACAAGTTCCGTTTTAGTGGGATTAACTCCCAGGCCGTTAGAGATGCTCCAACGGTTAAGTATGTCAATTGCTGTTTCAAGACGTTGTGACAGGGTGTTAAGAAATTTTCCTGTCGCTATAGCGACATCGTCCGCGTATGCGATAGTGTTGAATCTCAGAGAGTCTAGTTTGGTGAGAAGCTTGTTAATTGCAAGGTTCCATAGAAGCGGGGATAGGTCTGAAATCCTTCAGTTTCGTATGTTTAGCCTTACCCGCTTTGGGAATGAAGACAACATTACACCTGGTCCAGGGTTCTAGTATATGAGATAGCCTAAGACAACCATCATATATCAGAGCTAGCCAGGGTATTAGGAGGGATTATGTTGCAGATCGGCTGGGATGATACCATCCGGACCCGCAGCTTATCTAAATTTTCCTACAAATTTAAACTGAAATAGTTTTATTTAAAAAACCGAAAACCGAAACCGGCCGGTTTTGGGTGTTTTAAAACCGAAACCGCGGTTTCTCATTTTCACGGTTTTTTGCAAACCCTAATGTAACTAAAGTCCTATCTGTAATGTTTAGTTTCATTTTTAGTGCGTATGATGAATACGAATAGTTAAATCTTATAAAATTGTATTACTCATACGTCTACGACTTAAATTTCTGGTACAACATATCGAGGGTTTATATTCAAATAGTTCTATCTGCAAATTCACAATTTTACAGGAGAACGAAAAAACTGTTTTTTTCGTTAGCTATAAGATAAGTAACTAAACTTTGTTCTACAATATCATTTAAAAAGGGGGCTTAAATTTTAAACAAAATAAGTTTTAATTAAAAAGTTTTACTGTAGTGTATTGCACTAAGAATCCCAATTTATTACAATTATTTATTATTGTAATAAATAGTTTTTTGATAAAACCAAAAAATGTTGGTGGGGAAACCTTTCCTCGACGCGTTTCGATGGTTGGTTGGTACAGTAAAACTTTTTAATTAAATTTTGATGTCCCAAATTTTGATAAACCTTTTTAATAAATAAGTTTTTATTAATTCCTTATATTCGCGCTTCTATGGTAGATAGCACTATTTACAATTAAAAATATTGTCGTTTCAAATATTAAAGAAAGCAGATAGCATTATTTGAACAAAAAAAATCCGATATTATGGAAACTAATTGAGGCTTTTATTAAAATATCATGAATTTTTATTGAAATAATAAGTTTTTTGAACAAAACAAGATTTATTATAATTAAATTACATAAAAAAAACAATAAACAACTACTTTTTTTTACACATATTTTAAATTTTCATAAAAAGCATGATATTCTTGGGGAATAACAGTCTTTAGCGCTTGTAAATGCTTCCACTTACTTTGTTGAATTGGACAGGGACCAGATTGTAAGGGTTTTGCCTCTATATGACCGCCGTATACTTTAATTCTAGTCGGAAGGCTATTATACTCGTCATCAAAATTAACTTTATATTTTACATCGACACTAGGTAGATAGATAAGAGATTTTAATTGTGAAACAGTTGGATCGTTTTTATCCCGACCAGGTCTTATAGATGTGAACCGAATAAGTTTTTTGTCGGTATAGTCTTTAAAAAAATCATAGTTTAGGTAAATAGCATCAAAAGGCATTTTGAATTTTTTGCCGTCTATTTTCACAGTCTTTCTGTCTTCTTTTGTTACTCTTATGTAATCGTTCGGCACATAATTTGTTTGTTTTTTAGTTTCATCTCAATCTTGGCATGTGCACTGTCGCACTCCATTTGAGTGTGCCCCTTTTCTAAGTATTTTTGTTCAATTATTTTATTATTTTCTATAGAAAAAATCGACAGTGCATTTGCTAAAAGATGGTTACGATTTTGGTGGCCACAGCCATCGGAGTATATGATGATTGGTAGCGTGTCCGACAAGCAATGGGTGTTTAAGTGATGTATTATGCAGGAAACAAACGTCGATGCTGATAGATCACCATTGCTTTCGTTCCACCAGTAGTTTGTGCATTGATGTGTTGCTAGATTGTAAACGGTAAAGTTGTGCACCTGAAGACGCTGTTTATAGTAAATGGCAGATGCATTTATGTCAGGACAAAGTTTTACTGCTTGTGCATCCATGGTGAATATATGACACTTTCCTTCTAGAGCAGCAACTTTGTCCTGTTGCTTTTCTAATTGAGCACGTTCTTTTTTTAAAAGACATATGTGTCACATTCGTCTTTACGGGGCTTATATAGAACTATATTTTGCTGTTTAAAAAAATTGTAAAACGTAAAAGAGGATACGGGACGGACCTTATTACTCAAGCACTCAGATTTATAGTGCCTATAAACATCGGCTTTAGTTTTAAATGTTGTGGCTATGTATATCTTAGTACTGTCCTTGCGGCAGTAATGACTTTCCATTTTGTCCAGTTTTTCAAAATATTGTTTTTAAAATGTTTGGCAGCCACCCTTTTTAGAATTTTTATTAATTCGCTGTTTTTTATTATAAGACGATGAAACTGGGTTTTTATTGACCAACCAATAACGTAACATTCCTCTATTTATTCCAAGAGTGGACATGAACATGGATCTACATACTTGGAGAAGTTGGTGATTGTAAGGGAGTTTATACATAAAGGTACTAGTTCTTTTACAACTTTGTGCTGTACTCCTTTTTTTAGGAGTCTGTGTTACGTGGGCCTTTATAAAAACTTCCTTAGATTCCCAGGATATTCTCCAAAACATTTCAAAAATACTTTTTCTAGCAACGTCATTTAGTTGGTGGCAGTGTCTTACGGTACTTTTAAAGCAAGTTTTCGACAAACACGCTGGTCCAATTTCCCTTTGTTTTTTTATTACATTTTGTTTAACAACTTTGTCGACAGTCGAAAATCCTAAATATTGCAGCCCCTTCATACGCTTTTTTACATTTTGCAGTCTTTTTTCTGAATCAGAAAAATGGACCTTTTTTCTTCTACGATAAGAGGCTATATTATGATTGATTTGTTCATTTTCAGAATCTACAGAAGAGTTTTGGTTACAATAATAACTGGTACAAATTTTGTACAACAAACCTGTTATAACATCGTCCTCATCTTCGTTGGGTGACATATAATCTATGGCAATACGTTGTAGGGAATTATGGTCCATTTCGTTGGTTTCACAAATTACAATGTATATTTTATAACAGTTTTTATTATTTATATAAATATTTTTAATGCAGATAGCAGTATTTTTTTATTAACAAGAAAATGATTGTAGATAGCAAAAACACAATTTATAAAAAAAAATTGTTTTAGAAAAATTTATTATTTCAAAATAATATGGCATGTGACATTTAAGTCAAGGAACACGTTTCTACAAAAAAAACATTTTGTTCAAAAGTGCAGATAGCACTATTTGAATATAAACCCTCGATATCTTTTATTCCATACCATAATAATTCAAATGGCAAACTCAAAAATGTTTTATTTTTTCGTTTTGTTTCAAATCAATCTACAATAAAAAGTTAAACATTTTACCTTTAAATTGCATTTATTTTTATATATGCATGAATTTATTTAAATCGAATTTAATATTC
Source organism: Stomorhina lunata (assembly GCA_933228675.1). Taxonomy (NCBI): domain Eukaryota; kingdom Metazoa; phylum Arthropoda; class Insecta; order Diptera; family Rhiniidae; genus Stomorhina; species Stomorhina lunata. The sequence goes on from OW121744.1 coordinate 42,334,361, forward strand.
TTGTCTGTATTTTTTTGTATACATTTTCTATTTGATTTCTATTCTATACCTTCTTTAACTCTACCTATTTTTATACTATTATTTTTTTTTTAGCTGACTAAGAACTTTTGACCTTTTTGCTAAACTAAATCAACACGTTATAAGCATTAAGATAAAAGTAGTAGCAAATAGTGCAAACGTGTGTAGGTGAAAGAGTATTGCCGTATATAAATGAATATAATCAATATCTAAATATCACTTTTTATGATGATGGGTAACCTATAATCAAAAGCTGTCATGGAATGGGTTGTCCACTCAGAAATACTATTTGGTTTTATCTTTAAATTATGTTTATTTCATAAATGGCAATACTGGGACATAAATATGTATGTCCCAGTATTGCATATGTATTTGATTGGTGGTATTCTACTACACGTGAAGTTTTAAACAATTTTTCATATTAAGCTGAAATTTAACAATCAAATAAAAAAGTTGTATATATTTCTAAAAATTATCTTCTATTTATACCCTTCACCACCATAGGTGGAAAGGGTATTATAAGTTTGTGCTGATGTATGTAACGCATAGAAATATTTGTCTTAGACCCATCTTTTAATATACCAATAGGCTTAGAATCACTTTCTGAGTCGAATTAGCGATGTCCGTCCATCCGTCCGTCTGGCTGGCTGGCTGGACCCCCATGTAAACCTTGTAATCAAACTACAGGTCGCAATACTAAAGATAATTTGATAAAATTTGGCACAGATCATTTTTTTAATTCAGTAGCCATGAAATTAGTCAAAATCGGTCCGTTATTTATGGTACCTCCCATAGGTCCCACTTCCCGGAATTGATATATTGGCCACAAAAAGCAATATTTTTAAATGAAATTTAAAACAAATACTGCTTATGTTAACCTAAATCACTGTACCAAATTTCATTGAAATCAGTTCACATTTGACCATAGCTCCCATACAAATTCTTTTCTCAAAATTCTTTTCTCAAAACGCACTAAATAAGACAAAATTCACTAAAATACTCGTAAATCCGAAGATAATGACAATTTTAAGTTTATTTTTTGCATACATAATTTTAGCAACTGTAATCAATTTCCCAAATTTCATAATATTCGGTCCACATTTGACCCTAGCTCTCATATAAGTCCATATGGCGGAAACAGCCTAAATGTGTAAGTTTTGAAAATATGTTTGTATGATGACAACATTTAACCTTAATGGTGAAGGGTATCGTATGGTCGGGCTTGACCGACTATAGCACTTTCTTACTTGTTTTTACATATATATGTATTTCAGTGGGAGTATTCTGCTACACGTGGAGTTTTAAACAATTTTTCATATTAAATAAACTGAAATTTAACAATCAAATAAAAAAGTTTAATATATTTCTAAAAATTATCTTCTATTTTTTTAGATATCAATATAATATGATTTATTGCAAATATTAGTCTTTATCAGCGATCAGAGCAATTTATAGCTAAACAAACCAAATTTTTGAACTTGAGACAATACCAATTCCAAAACATCGAAAGCATCCCTAAAACGGTCTGTTGGTGTGGATTTTGAGTTGGGGATGTCATATGTAAATATAGGTTCGAATATTACAGACTTCACAGATTCATTAACCACCAACCCAAAAGGCAAAAGTTAGAGATCTACTAAGAAAGAAGGGAAATAGGTAAAGGAGTTTAAAATGAGAAACTCTTTTAATTCGAAACTAAAAGCGATATAATTTAAATTGAGATCGGCTGATCTACGATCTGAATTTTTAGTATATCTTGCGTACTTTATTATATTTAAGGGAAAAAAAAGGATAAAAAAATAAAAGTGCCTTCTATGTTTATAGTCATTGTGACCTATGGTGCAAATAAAATTTCAATTGACTTGGTACTTTTTAAAATAGATGGGGAAACAAAAGTATCTCTGTAGTTATTAAACCAAAAGATTTAAAAACATAAATAAAAGATAGTAAAAGAGCAAAAGGGCAAAAACGGGGAAAATATGGCAAGAACATATTGATGGTACCTTTTTTAACCTATATCTATCTTTTGAATTAATAAACAAAAATACAAATATACAAATATACAAATATGAAAAAAGTATCAATCAAGTATTTGGTACCTTTTCGATTTAAAACAAAAAGAGTAAAGACGGAAGCAAAAATTAAGAGTAAGTAGAAACAAAATCAATAGGAAAGTCGAATAACATCGAAACAAATATCAAACACGCAATTAGTACTTTTTTCAATATAGAAGATTGGCCAAGAAAAACAGAAATAAAATTAGATTTGGATCAGAAACGAAAATAAGGGGACATGTGTTCACTAGTTTTTTAAAAAGGGAGCAAATAAAGGATGAAACAAACTTTTTTTGAGTTTTTTTTTTTGACTAAATAAAATTAGAAACAAAGTTTTAGCCGGAATCAAACATCAAAAAGATATCAAACATGTTTTTGGTATTTTTTAGATTTAAGGGATTAAAAGGAGTAGATCTGAAAACAATTATGAACTTCTGTGTCATCCTTAAACTACTTACTCATCCTAAAACTGATTAATCATCTTCAAACTTCTGACCCATCCAAAACGGCTGATTCATCATAAATCAGCGGTCATCTACTAAGTCATCCTAAAACTGCAGAGTCATCCTTTAGTTTCTGAGTCATTCTAAAAGTGCTGACATATACTAAAACTGCTGAGTCATTTAAAAATTGTACTATCCTAAAACTGCTGAGTCATCCTAAATCTTCGGAGTCATCCTAAAGTTTTTGAGTCATCCTTAAACTGCTGAGTCATCCTAAAACTGCTGATTTATCCTTAAACTGCTGAGTCATCCTAAAACTGCGGAGTCATTCTAAAACTGCGGAGTCATTCTAAAACTGTGGATTCATCCTACAGCTTCTGAGTCGTACTAAAACTGATGAGTCATCCTTAAACTGCTGAGTCATCCTTAAACTGCTGAGTCATCCTAAAACTGCTGAGTCATCCTAAAACTCCAGAGGCATGCTAAAGCTTCTGAGTCATCCTAAAAGTGCTGACTTATGACAAAACTGCTAGGTCATCCTAAAAAATCGTCTCAAAATGCTTAGTCACCTCTAATTAGTAAATCATCTCCTTATGAGGTCTGTAGAGAGCTTATGTTGAAATCAGAAAGATAGAATACAGTATTAATTGCAAGTTGCCTCTCCATTTTTCCTTAAATTATATCACCTTTATACTCCATAGGAAGACGATTAATATTCTTTTTGGTAGAAATTGAATACCATAGAATACTTCGAGAAAAGAAATGATTATATATTCCAAACATATGTATTTCAAACGAAAAGATTTTGATGATATCTCCTTCTGAATGCTCATACTGTGTCCAAGTGTAATAACTTAACTTACACTAAATGATATTTGCCAGTTGTGTTATTTTGTAACATGTCCAATGTTTCTTTATTGTAAATTTTTAAGATACATAAATACTATTTGTGACCTTATCACGTTTTTACACTCATTTAACTAGTTTTAACATGAAGTATATTACGCCAGTTACAACATAATCAGTTTTTTCCTACAAAAATGGCAGGAGTTTGTTAGTGAATTTATAAATTAAATTGTACTTCTATGCAAGAGGCAAACCTCGTTTATGATAAAGTATTTCGTCCTTTGGCTTATGTCATGTAAAATCATAAATTCTGATCATTTTCTCTTTTGGTCTTTTTTACAAACAGGTCATATTCGTTTTGTTACCAAGAATATTAATTAGGAAAATTTTAATTATCTTCAATGCTCCTTGACATTAATTTTAGATAAAGAACATAATTTGATACAAATTTATAAACAAAATTGTGCTTAAGTTAAATAGATCTGCCCAGATATTTTAAACACTTTTTATACCCACCATCAAAAAGAATGGGAGGTATGTTGAGATTGTCATTCCCTTTGTAATTTCCTTAATATTGGCCCACAAATCAAAAACGATATATATTCTGAATCCTTGTGAAATTCTAAGACGATTGAGCGATGTCCGTCTGTCTGTCCGTATGTCTGTCCGTCTGTCTGTCCGTCTGTCTGTCCATCTGTCTGTCTGTCTGTCTGTTGAAATCACGATAACGCCTAAACGAAAGGAGCTAGCTTAATGAAACTTAGTGAAAACATTCTTCATCACTTCATCACCTCGCCTACGATAATCGCTAATTTGCTAATAAATGACAAACAATAATAGCTATGATGATAAAATTTGGTATATATTAGCCCTAGGCAGCATGTAAAATTTCATCAAAATCGGTTGACATTTAGTCATAGCTCCAATACAAAAAACTTACGGAAACATCCAAAATTTCACCTAAAATACACTTAAATGCCAATAAATCTAAAACTATAACAGCACGAGGAGGTCTTATGTCAACGGCAACCAGTTTGCAAAATTTTTTCACAATCGGTCACCATTTGACCATAGCTCCTATATAAAAAACTTACGGAAACACACAAATACAAAAAGAAAATGGGGTTTATGTCCGTCTATCCGTCAGATAAAAGCGCGATAGCGCCTTAACGAAAAGGGCTACAGCAACAAAATTTTTCAAAAGAAAGTCTTATGTGAATACCAGCCAGTGTGCAAAATTTCGTCACAATCGGTCACCATTTGACCATAGCTCCTATATAAAAAAAATTAGGGAAACACAAATATACAAAAAGAAAAGACGGTTTATGTCCGTCTGTCCGTCAGATGAAAGTGCGATAGCTCCTTAACTACAAGAGCTAAAGAGACAAAATTGTACAAAAGTATTTTTGATATGTAACAGAAGTTGTGTACTAAAATTGTGAGAAATCGGTTCACATTTAGTTAGGGCTCCCATATAACCCCGCCCCTGGAAATACATGAATGCTGAAAAATTGAACACAATTGTAATAGCTATGACGACTAAATTTAGAGTCGGTCCATATTTGACTATAATGAAAGCTATAAAACTATGACAGTAATGGCTACTAAATTTTGCAAAAACAAGCTTTATACACTACAATCGGTCAACATAGCTCCCATATAAAAAACTTACGGAAACAGCCGAAATTTCACCTAAAATACACTTAAATGCCAATAAATCTAAAACTATAACATATATAATCACTAAATTTTATACGAGGATGTCTTATGTCAATGCCAATGAGTGTGCAAAATTTTGTCACAATCGGTCACCATTTGACCATAGCTCCCATATAAAAAACCTACGGAAACACAAAAATACAAAAAGAAAAGGGGGTTTATGTCCGTCTGTCCGTCAGATAAAAGCGCGATAGCGCCTTAACGAAAAAGGTTACAGCAACAAAATTTTACAAAAGGAAGTCTGATGTGAATGCCAGCCAGTGTGCTGTTACAATCGGTTACTATTTGACCATAGCTCCCATATAAAAATTTATGGAAACACAAAAATACCAAAATAAAACACTATTTATGTCCGTCTTTCCGTCAGAGAAAAGCACGATAGTTCCTTAACTGCAAGAGCTATAGAGACAAAATTTAGCAAAAGTATTTTCGATATGTTATAAAAATTGTGTGCTGAAAATGGGCAAAATCGGTTCACAATTAGTAAAAGCTCCCATATAACCTTGCCCCGGGAATCACATTTATGCTGATAAATTGAATAAAATTTTTAAATCTATTACTACTAAATTTAGAACAGAGAAGTTTTATGCAACTTTCAGTCAGTATGTCAAATTTAGTAGGAATCGGTCCATTTCTGACCACAGCTTTCATATAAAAATCACTCCCGGAAACCACTAAAATGCCACAAACGCCAGTTAAAAGCTATTAAATTAGAAACTATGATAGCTATGGCCACTAAATTTTGCAAGAATAAGCTCTATATATACACTAGCCAGTGTGTACAATTTTGTTACAATCGGCTATAATTCTTATATATATAACATCCCCTTTTTGATATCTACAATCAAAAAGATTTGGAGGTACATTCAGTATATTAAGATTGCATCTACGAAATTAGATAGCTATCAATCAATGTTTGGTCCAGACTTTATACACGGTAGATGCATTGGGAACTCCTAACAAAATATATGAGCCTGCCGTGTTGCTATCAACATGTTTATGGCACAACGAAACAGCTTATTAATGTTAAACTATCAGCCATGTCACAGAACTCAATTCCGTTCGGAAGTGGAATGAATTCCGCACTTTGCTTCTATTGAAAAAGTAAAACGAAAAAAATTTTCGGAATGAAACCACTTTCTATTTTCAAAGTGGAATTGAATTCATATGTTTTTAGTTGTTTATTCAATATTTGAACAATTTCCTCAATTAATCAGTGTTTTTTGTTAAAACAAAGATAGAGTTGAAAATTTCAATTGAAAAAATCTTATTTTGTACTGATTTTGGACATTTAAAATTTTTCGGAATCTATAGAACCTAAAACCATTTCGATCGGAATTCAACTACGGAATGGTTTCAATTCCGAACGGAATTCGTGACATGCCTGATATATAGGTTTTTTTCAATTATGGGAAGTGGGAACTATGGGAGGTACCATAAATAATGGACTGATTTTGACGAATTTCAACAGCCATGGTCCCATTATCAAAAAAAAATTACCTGTGCCAAATTTCATTAAATTATCTTTAGAATTGCGACCTGTAGTTTAATTACAAAGTTTACATGGGGGTCCAGCCAGACGGACGGACATCGCTAAATCGACTCAGAAAGTGATTCTAAGCCTATTGGTATACTCAAAGGTGGGTCTAAACAAATATTTCTATCCGTTATAAAAAGGAGACCGATTTCAATCAATGATGTACGTATAGTGAATGTTGTACTAGCCTAAAATTTAAATTTGAATCATCCTAGAACTTCGATTTTTACGAAAACAAAAAAAGTAGAAAATTTAAAGCATTTTTTTGAGAAAAAATTAAATTTTTTCAATTAGCGAAAAATATTTAAGTTTGGAAATTTCTCAACACAAACCGATTCGAGAAAAACTTTTCTACTTTTGAGGTGATCTACTTTGACGCTTAATAAATCAGTTTATGAAATCACAGAGTAACCACAAACGATTCTCTGATACATACTGATGCAATCAGACTCACAGTTTAGAAGATATAGATTTGTTCACCACCATAGGTGGAAAGGATATTATAAGTTTGTGCTGATGTATGTAGCGCATAAAAATATTTGTCTTAGACCAACCTTTTAGTATACCAATAGGCTTAGAATCACTTTCTGAGTCGATTTAGCGATGTCCGTCCGTCTGGCTGGCTGGCTGGATGGACTCCATGTAAACCTTGTAATCAAACTACAGGTCGCAATGTTAAAGATTATTTAATGGAATTTGGCACAGATCATTTTTTTGATAATCGGACGGAAACAGCTTAAATATATAAGTTTTGAGAAAATGTTTGTATGATGGCAAAATTTAGCAAATATTTGTCTTTATACAGGAAAAATAACACCTTTGACCTTAGTGGTGAAGGGTATCATATGGTCGGGCTTGACCGACTATAGCACTTTCTTACTTGTTTTTGTTTTAAACCACTTTTCGTCGATAGTTAATCGTCAGAAGCTCCGAAAGTTAGGTTGGGAGGTTCTTATGTATTCGATTTTCACAAAACTCTTGTATAAATAGATGCATAATATCAATATACTTTCAAGCTACCCTATTTGTAAACCTTATTAAAAAAACTTTTCTTAAAAAAACTTTATTTTTATAATACACGATTTTTCTTAAAATAATCTATTTACTATTCTTTTTTTTTTCCTTTATAGCATCTATCCTATCAAACTATCCTCCCATCTTAAATTAACCAATCCTCCTTTGTTATTTTCATTTATATATTAATAGGAAATGAAAATTCTGTATTTTTGTAAGTTATTTACGATGAAAGGATATTGTTTGATTTCCACTCAATTATTTGATTTTATAATGAATGAATTCAATCGAAATGACTGATTGTATTTGACATCATGTATTAAAAAAATGCCTATATATTTACTATAGTTGTACAAATATACAATACTAAAAATAAAGATACTCACTTAAAATAACCCAATATGGCCAAGGACAATAGGATGGCCACCAATGATATGCCATAGCCAATTTCATATATTAGATTTATATTATGTTTCCACTGAAATAAACCCAAAGATTACAGAGATGAATGAGTGAATTTGAAATTAATTATAAAGAACATTCTTACCTCGAGGTCATCTAAATTCACACATGTTGTATAATTAGACCAGGTTTTATTTGTTAACGGATGCTTGAACCATTCACCATTTGAATCGCACTCTTTGTGAGCGTATCCTGTAAGTAAGAGGAAATGCAGATAAAATGAATGACATTGTTGATGTATATGTAAATAAGAGTGTATGGCTAGAGGACACTATAATAAATCTACAATATTTTAATATCCCAACATACAATTTAAATTTTTTAGCTTTAAATCCAGGATATTTATTAATTTTTTCTTCAACTTAACCACATATGAGCAAATCCTGCGTGACGGACGATACATTTGTACGGATTTTATTGTACTTAAATGTATCCCATTGCCATTCTACACTAGCTATCATTGCACAGATTTCCGATAATATTAGCCCATCAATTGTACTAGCGAATGGCATTTGTTAATTTGCATACTTCTTTTTGAGGAAAAAGATATTCGTTTTAAAGTGCTGTGACGGTCGCTACAAAAAATGGAAGTAACTTTTTTTTTTCAACACGTGTTTCTGAAATTTTCATAAACGGTCATAGAAATAAAAAAATGTTAAACACATTGAAGATTGAGGAAGATCAGAGGATTACAAAACCGCTTTTATAAAATATTTTAAAGTTTCCAGTTGTAATAAAAATCCATAAATGAACTGTTGCGGACGCTAGGTGACGGACGATACAGTTTTTACTTGAACGTTTTTCATTAGGAAAAATACATATTTCATATTTTTTAAGGGTTCATAAATCAGTAAAAATAATTTTCTTATTTGTTCGCAAATTTCATCTCCTTCATCTCATCATGTTCGCGGTCAAAAATTCGATTTTTGGGCACAATTTAATATTTCACAAAACGGCTATATACATATTAAGGTGTTTACTCGAGTTATGTTTGCTCGATTAATCGGAAAAATAAAATCGATTAATCGCTCTAGTAAAATAAAATGGCTAATTTCAAATAAAGATTTATTTGAGTAATTTTCCACGAGTAATCGAGTTACTCGAGTAAAATTATTTCAATTTGTCTCAGCGTATTTCTAAACTGTTAAGTTTGTAAAAAACGTTGGCCAAAGCTAAGATACTACTTGCTGTATGTTTTGTTAGTTAAGTATGCATTTTTCTTTGTGTTTTTTCTTGATTACGAGTTAAGAAAAAGTTTTCTTGTTTAATGTGAATTGTTGTATTCCCCTGCCACGCAAATAATGGCCAACTTTGGCTTAAAAGTATTTGCTGCTTCTAATGATATATTCCAGTTTATGTAATAATCAAGGCTTCAAATGAAGACCACTTAAATCAATTACCTACCGTTCTATGGTCCATCTTAGGCAATAATTGATGGTTCTACTATAGTTAATTTAAAGCAATAACATTGTCAATTCTAAGCAATAATCGAGACTTGTAAATTACAACTTGTAATATAGTCCATTGTGTGTATATAGTCAATAGTATATATATAGTCAATGTAATTTCAGATTTAAATAGCCTAGTCTACCATAGACCTGTTGTGGTATCCAATGTATTCGTAATTTCTACTATTGTTTATTTAAAGGTCCTAATGTAATCGTAGCTCCTCTTATAGATTAGTTGAAGGTCCCATTGCAATCGTAAAACCTACTATAGTCTAGTTGAATATCTCCAATGTATTCGTAGATACTACTATACTTAAGTTGAATATACCTGTGTAATAGTAACAGTACATCGTAATATAGCTCAGTTAAAGGACGCAATGTAATCGTAGATATTACTTAGTCCAGTTGAAGATCCCTTTGTTAACATAGGTAAAAGGTAGTCATAGAGCCTACTATCTATTAGATCAAACTCAGGATTTATGAAATCGAAAGATTGATTTTTATATATAGAAGTAAATAAACTCACTTAAAATATTTAGGGAGACAATTTGTTACAAATGTTAATTTGTATTAAAATTTTTTTTTTTTATTTTTGTTTTATGTTTTTTAATTGCGAATTGTTAAACTTTTTTGTTAATAAAACACTATAATTAAAAAAAATTATTGTATTAAAAATAAATATATAAAAAGCTTACAGAAAAATCTTACTCGAGTAATTTTAAGATGAATTTTTTACTCGATTAACTCGAGTAATTTTTAACGATTAATCGATTAAAAAAACCCATTTTCAAGTTATTTGATTACTCAAACAATTAAAAGTCGAGTAAAATGAACACCCTAATACATACATATATTTATTTAATATTATACACGTTTTACATCTTATTTTTCGTCCCAAGAATGCTGAGGATAGATGTTAGAGTGTCCCAAAAAAAATTTCAGTTAGTCGATCTTAAGTTAAGTTAAATTTGAAGTTTATAGTTAAGTTAAAAAATACTGTGTAACAATATCCCGAAAATTGAAAAAAGATAAAAAAAGTAAAAAAATACATTTGGTGACAAATACATACATGAATCTAAAGTATATTTTAAAGAACTATATATCATTGAAAGGGGCTAAGCTTCGTCTTTCAATATGTGCCAAAACAATTAAAATCGGTTGGTATTTGTCTAAGTTATAGGGTGATAAGTACATACGGGTACGAAAAAACCGGTTATTTATCCGTAACTCAAGATTTTGGGGGTCTTTTGAAAATTCGAAAAACAGAGTGTTGTTCTACTCGACAGTACCCACCAGAAAAATGGTATAACACCCCATACAATTTTACTCAATTAATTTGTCGCAGTATTTTATAAAAATGGTGATAAGAATGTGGATCACTTATGACCAGGAGTAGGCAGCCCATACAACCAGTAGCCGATCAATATTTTTAATTTTCGTAAATACCACGATCATTACTAAAACTCGTAAAAATGAGTATTAAAATCAATTAGTTGGAATTTGGATGTTAACAGAGTAGGTTGGTGCCGCTTTGTTAAAGAAAAGACAAAAACAAAATAGGCAAGAAACAAATCAAAATCCAATTTATAGCAACAAAATACATGGTTCGAGAGAAAAAAGAAATATAATCTCGAACATTGTTGCCACGACACTATTATTTTTCTAAATATTGAGAATATTTTTTAAAGCAGAAATAAATTCTAATATTAAACAATTTTTTTTTTTTATATTTTTAAATATTTTCGATCCAAGCATTTTTTTATACTGAAATTTTATTCTTTGGAAAAGTGTTCGATAAAAATTAGATTTTATAGGAAATTTCTCGATAAAAATATTTATCTGTAAAAATTTTTCTATAGAAAAATAAAAAAATTTTCTATAGAAAAATTTTTGATAAAAAAATTTTCTATAGAAAAATTTTTGATAAAAAAATTTTCTATAGAAAAATTTTTGATAAAAAAATTTTCTATAGAAAAATTTTTGATAAAAAATTTTCTATAGAAAAATTTTTGATAAAAAAAATTTCTATAGAAAAATTTTTGATAAAAATATTTTCTATAAAAAAATGTTTGATAAAAAAAATTTTCTATAGAAAAATTTTTGATAAAAAAATTTTCTATAGAAAAATTTTTGATAAAAAAATTTTCTATAGAAAAATTTTTGATAAAAAAATTTTCTATAGAAAAAATTTGAATAAAAAAATTTTCTATATAAAAATTTTTGATAAAAAAAATTTTGTATAGAAAAAATTTGATAAAAAAATTTTCTATAGAAAAATGTTTGATAAAAAAATTTTCTATAGAAAAAAAATTCTATAGAAAAATTTTTGTAAGAAAATTTTCTATATAAAAATATTTGATAAAAAAAATTTTCTATAGAAAAACTTTTGATAAAAAAATTTTCTATAGAAAAAATTTTGATAAAAAAAAATTCTATAGAAAAATTTTTGATAAAAAAGTTTTCTATAGAAAAATTTTTGATAAAAAAATTTTCTATAGAAAAATTTTTGATAAAAAAATTTTCTATAGAAAAATTTTGATAAAAAAATTTTCTATAGAAAAATTTTTGAGAAAAAATTTTCCTATAGAAAAATTTTTGATAAAAAAATTTTCTATAGAAAAATTTTTGATAAAAAAATTTTCTATAAAAAAATTTTTGATAAAAAAATTTTCTATAAAAAAATTTTTGATAAAAAAATTTTCTATAGAAAAATTTTTGATAAAAATATTTTCTATAGAAAAATTTTTGATAAAAAATTTTTCTATAGAAAAAAAATTCTATAGAAAAATTTTTGTAAGAAAATTTTCTATATAAAAATCTTTGATAAAAAAATTTTCTATAGAAAAACTTTTGATAAAAAAATTTTCTTCAAAAAGAAGTGTATTTGCATTTGATCCCAAACCTGTTACATTTATTTATTAATGTAACAGATCAATTTATTGATAAAAAGCCAAAAAATGTTTGCGGAGAAACCAAATTCCTCGACGCGTTTCGATGGTTGGTTAAGCCATCTCTTCAGGAGGATTATCCCCAATTTAGACAGATCGAAAACCTCGCATTATTACTAAATTTACAAACATAACTATTAAGAATTATGTTCATAAACCAAAAGTAAAAGCGTAGATTATCGACTGAACAAAAACAAACATTTTTCAGTTTTCATCTACCTTCACTTCCCACATTCTTGTTGTAGCCGTCGGAAACGCGTCGAGGAATTTGGTTTCTCCGCAAACATTTTTTGGCTTTTTATCAATAAATTGATCTGTTACATTAATAAATAAATGTAACAGGTTTGGGATCAAATGCAAATACACTTCTTTTTGAATAATATTTACATCCCGACTAATTTGTTATTTTTTAAAAAAATTTTCTATAGAAAAATTTTTGATAAAAAAATTTTCTATAGAAAAATTTTTGATAAAAAATTTTCTATAGAAAAATTTTTGATAAAAAAATTTTCTATAGAAAAATTTTTGATAAAAAAATTTTCTATAGAAAAATTTTTGATAAAAAAATTTTCTATAGAAAAATTTTTGATAAAAAAATTTTTTATAGAAAAATTTTTGAAAAAAAAATTTTCTATAGAAAAATTTTTGATAAAAAAATTTTCTATAGAAAAATTTTTGATAAAAAAATTTTCTATAGAAAAATTTTTGATAAAAAAATTTTCTACAGAAAAATTTTTGTTAAAAAAATTTTCAATAGAAAAATTTTTGTTAAAAAAATTTTCTATAGAAAAATTTTTGTTAAAAAAATTTTCTCCAAAAGAAAATTTTTGATAAAAAAATTTTCTATAGAAAAATTTTTGATAAAAAAATTTTCTATAGAAACATTTTTGACAAAAAAATTTTCTATAGAAAAGTTTTTGATAAAAAAATTTTCTATAGAAAAATTTTTGTTAAAAAATTTTCTATAGAAAAATTTTTGATAAAAAAATTTTCTATAGAAAAATTTTTGATAAAAAAATTTTCTATAGAAAAATTTTTGATAAAAAAATTTTCTATAGAAAAATTTTTGATAAAAAAATTTTCTATAGAAAAATTTTTGATAAAAAAATTTTCTATAGAAAAATTTTTGATAAAAAAATTTTCTATAGAAAAATTTTTGATAAAAAAATTTTTTATAGAAAAATTTTTGAAAAAAAAATTTTCTATAGAAAAATTTTTGAAAAAAAAATTTTCTATAGAAAAATTTTTGATAAAAAAATTTTCTATAGAAAAATTTTTGTTAAAAAAATTTTCTCCAAAAGAAAATTTTTGATAAAAAAATTTTCTATAGAAAAATTTTTGATAAAAAAATTTTCTATAGAAAAATTTTTGATAAAAAAATTTTCTATAGAAAAATTTTTGATAAAAAAATTTTCTATAGAAAAATTTTTGATAAAAAAATTTTCTATAGAAAAATTTTTGATAAAAAAATTTTCTATAGAAAAATTTTTGATAAAAAAATTTTCTATAGAAAACTTTTTGGTAAAAAAATTTTCTATGGAAAAATTTTTGATAAAAAAATTTTCTATAGAAAAATTTTTGATAAAAAAATTTTCTATAGAAAAATTTTTGATAAAAAAATTTTCTATAGAAAAATTTTTGATAAAAAAAATTTTCTATAGAAACATTTTTGTTAAAAAAAATTTCTATAGAAAAATTTTTGATAAAAAAATTTTCTGTAGAGAAATTTTTGATAAAAAAATTTTCTATAGAAAAATTTTTGACAAAAAATTTTTTATAGAAAAATTTTTGACAAAAAAATTTTTTATAGAAACATTTTTAATAGAAAAAATTTCTATAAAAACATTTTTGATAAGAAAATTTTCTATAGAAAAATTTTTGATAAAAAAAATGTTTGATTAAAATAATATGACAAGATCAATGGAAATAGGGTCAATTGATCGATTGTCGTGGTCTATGGTTGCCAAGCAAGTATTGATTGAAGGGAGGTTTGCTATGTGTTTGTCGGGGAATCATCTACAACGAGCTATTATCCTATGCCAAAATCTTTATTTGATCGTGTACTGTAAACAAATATACTAATCGCTTACAATCGATCGACTTTGGTCAATAGAAGAAGAGTTGTCAAAGTCAATAGTAACTAAGATCTCGGTTAAGCGGTTTTTATGCATTCACCATAGATTTTGAGACTTAGCACCAAACGATAACTTTTAAATTCAGATTTGTACTATGATAGGAAATAAAATTTCTTGACGTTACAAAAATCAATATATCCTTCCGTTCTATGTTACAGAAAATTTTAATATGCATTCCCTTTAATTTTACTAAAGTTTTGTTTTAGTCTCTTCTATTTTGCATGACATTCTATGGAGTTTTTGTTCAGTGTATCGACGAGTGTATAAGTTTTATTAATAAAGTCCATACATTGTGTCAGTAATCAACACACTCGATTAATTTTAAATGAAAAAATACATATGCATGCATGTAGGTTTTTATGTTGAATTAAAATGTAAAGGATATTTGATGATACAAAAGAACATTTTTTTATTAAACAGTTGCAGCAGTTTTACTTTAAAGGTCAATAAGATCCTAGAGGTTAAAATGAAAAGGTAAAAAAAGGAATTTATAAAATTAAAAGCAAAAATTGTGGGATTATCAAAAAAAAATTAAGCGGTTTTATCACGAATTGTCATAATTTTTTTCATGACGTTTTTAAGGATTTTTATTTCATGACTAATTTAATGAAAATTTGGAAAAAATCAGGATGTAAATATATATTCCAAAATTACAATCATGCAAAAAATCATAGCAAAAGTCATATTATAAAATTCGAAAATTATTTATTAATTTTTCTATTTTTCCGAAACACAGCTAAACAGTAAATTTTTTAGGATTTTTTTTTGTTACTATTCAATTCTTAACAATTTCATTGAAGTCTATTCATTATTTAAAATTCAATTGTTTTCTAGTTTTTCCCCCTTTTATGCATAAAAAACAATTGTAGCCACTGAATAATAGAATGAAACAATCTCGAAAAATGGCAATTTCTGCGCAATCAATATTTGAGAGTTTTTGATATGTAATTTTTATTCTGTGTGATTCAATATAAATGAGTGAGTGTCAAGCAAAAAGATGCTACAATGGTTATCAAGCATATATTGGGTGGGCCATTTAAAAGTTTAAATTGAAAAATTCTATAAAACAAAAACGGTTTGAAACTTTTGGTTGTGATGGTGCGATAGGTGTCTCCATTGACTGTATTCGTTGCACCTTCCTTATTTTCTAATAAATAAAGGCCAATAATGCCTTTGCTAAACAAACAGTCACTCAAATGTTTTTTTTTAGGGAAATAGCAAAAAATTATCACAAAAAAAGAAAGAAAGAAGTGCTATAGTCGGTCAAGCCCGACCATACGATACCTCCACCACTGAGGTCAAAGGTGTTATTTTTTCTGTATAAAGACAAATATTTGCTAAATTTTGCCATCATACAAACATTTTCTCAAAACTTATATATTTAAGCTGTTTCCGTCATTTGGACTTATATGAGAGGGTCAAATGTGTACCGATTATATCGAAATTTACAAATTGATTACAGTTGTAACAAAGATTATGTGTGCAAAAAATAAACTTGAAATTCTCATTATCTTTAGATTTACGAGCGTTTTAGTGATTTTTGTCTCATTTAGTGCTTTTTTAAAGAAGATTTTGTATAGGAGCTATGGTCAAATGTGGACCGATTTCGAAATTTTGTACAGTGATTTAAGTTTATATAGGCAGCATTTGTTGTAAATTTCACGAAAAAATATTTATCTTTGTGGCCAATATATCAATTCTGGGAAGTGGGACCTATGGGAGGTACCAAAAATAATGGACCGATTTTGACGAATTTCAATAGCCATAGTCCCATTATTAAAAAATGATCTGTTCCAAATTTAATCAAATTATCTTTAGAATTGCGACCTGTAGTTTGATTACATGGTTTACATGGGGGTCCAGCCAGCCAGCCAGACGGACGGACATCGCTAAATCGACTCAGAAAGTGATTCTAAGCCTATTGGTATACTAAAAGGTGGTGGTGAAGGGTATAAATATGTCAGAAATCGGTTGCTTTGAAAACGACCGATTTCCATAACATACCGGCTTATTGTTCAATATATCGTTTAAATTCCTAAAAACTTACGGATTATATATAAAAAACACATGCAGCTTAGAGAAATGTATGAAATCTGTATTTCAGTCGATAGAAACATACATACAATTTAATATTTAATAGAAATTAATAACTTCAAAAGTTGATGCTGTCGTGACTGGGGCTCGAACCTAGACTCAATGTGTTATGTTATGCTTAGTAGTCGACGATCTGTTATGGGATTATTGCGATAGCGTATTGATTTTAAAAACGTTCAGAAATATAATTATAAAGTCAAATCACACGACCTTGGTATCCAATTTACACCATTAAATACTACGAATTATAATAAGATTTTTAAACTTTTCTTTCAAAAGATCCATTATTTCTCTTGCTGTGTGATATGTGCCACCATTCACATACTATTTACATCCAAATCAATAATTTTCAGATTATCCTATCGTATTATCGCATTTTGATTTTGGTTTAAAAAAAATATGGTCACATGATTTCCGAACCACACTAAACCAAACTTTTTGTGAATGTAATAGTGGACATACTCCAGCAGGAGTTTGAGGAACATATATTGTTGATGTTGTTTGAACTAGAAATATTTTTTCCGAGTATCTGAGCTGTTCGTTATGAGATTTGTTTTCACCTTGGCTGCAACAAGATAATGATCAGAGTCCATATTGGATCCTCAATTTATATGCTTTATGTATTTAACGGTGCTGAAACCTACCTACCAAATTACGAGCCGACGCAAGTGAGATCAACCTCATACTATCGTTGTGGGGGCTGAATTTACCAACAGTGGACTTTAAAATTATTGGGGCAGCTGTTGTGAACTCCCTCGAGTTGCTAATAAAAGGCTTATTTTAAATTCGTTAACCTGGGGTTAATCTGAAGACTAGGTTTCGCATTATTTTGCTAACTACAAGTCCGTAACCAAACTCATGCCTAATCTCATGGCAAGACACCAAAAGGCAGGCCACCTTTTGGTGTCTTGGGGACGCACTGTGATATTTCTTCATACATCTAACTACAAAAAATAGCAGAAGTGATCCTACAACGATGAAATTTGGTACACTTATTTAATTTTATATAGATAAGAATAATAATAAAAAAAACGTCAACTATTTCGCGTACCTCCCTTGGACCCCCATTTTTTCACTTATTTTTCTTATCAATGTATAACCCGCAATTTTTACCAGAAATTCAATAGAATCTGCACAACTCTATTAATTGCCCCAGAAAAGAGCTCCACTAGGTTTGGTTGAAATCCGTCAACTCCTTGGGTTGCCCCCTTGGATCCCCATTTTTTCATTTATTTTTATTCTTTTTTCAATAGAATTTGATCCAATTTGATACACTTCTATTTTTTGTTCAAAAAATGAGCTCTTATAGTTTTGGTTGCAATCTGTCTACTCCTTGGGTTACCTCCCTCGGAAGCCCATTTTTTCATCTATTTTCCTTCTCAATATATAACCCGCAATTTTCAATAGAATTTGATAAAATTTGGCACACTTTTATTTTTTGATTCTAGAAAGAGCTCTAATTTTGGTTGAAATCCGACGACTTCCTGGGGTACCTGCCTTGGACCCCTATTTTTTCATGTATTTTTATTCTCAATGAATAAGGCGAACATATCAATAAAATTTATTGGAATTCGTCACATGCCTATTAGTTGATCCAAGAAATAACACTACAAATTTTTATTGAAACCCGTAGACTCCTAGAGGTACTTCGTAAATCTTAAGATAATGTAATTTGAACTAATATTAGGATTAATAACAGCAATTTGATTAAAAATTTCAGCCTAAAGGTATGCAATGTTGTTTTATTACAAGCAATATTCCTTACTTTTTTTTTACTAAATTTTGATTTTTTTCAAAAGATTGACAAAAGTTGTTGAATTTTTTTAGCTAATTCGAAAGAAAAGCCTTCTGCCTTTCATTTTATTATACTGAGAGCACGGAGGTAAATCGGGCTAACTGGCTTTTTCTCAAGCGAAAACAGCCAATGCTGAATTTTATATGACAATTTTGATGCACTTATATCTTCCAAACTACGTATGCTATAACTTTTTTTTCTATTAAACAAAAACAAGATCACAGACTTAAATAAAATTGATACCTACATTTTGCCAGTTAAAATATCTTTGATGCATAAGTCTTTATATTTCAAAAATTTTGCAATCAATTTTTGTTTCAGCTGACTTCAGTCGATTTTTTCTATATATATATGTATATTTACATCTTAGGAAAAAAAAATACAGATTTTTGATTGTCAGATTCTTCTCTATAAAATGGCATTATTAGATTTTTGAAAAGTTATAGTCAAAAATGCCTTTTTTGCAGCAGAAATACCATAGTGCGACACCGCACAGTGAACGGTCCCCATAGTAAGACTGGAAAAAAAGTCGAAGGAGTTATGGTAGCTTAATGAATTTTTTTTTCACACATCTCTCTTGGTCTACTATTTTCAAAAATGAATTAACATTTTAAGAAACCCTTTTATTTTTCCGTTGCGGGTACAATTAAATACCCAAAATTCGCCCATTTCAGTGATAATTTTTTTTTAAATTTCAATCTATAATTTTACATTCAAAATGATAAAGCGTGATAGTTTTTTTTTTATAAAATGTAACCAATCTCTTATTATTTAGGGTTGCCACAAAACTTTTTAGAATATAACATTTAGAATATAACATATAATATATTTTAAACACTTTTTAGTATTTAAGTATTGAAAATATTCATAACCATTGGTATTGAAATAACATTGGTATTCATTACCGTGTAATGCATTGCCTTCTATTATCATACATTTTCAATTATTAAAAATATCAACTTAAAATTTTGATAAAAATATTAAATATGGATAATTTTTAAAACCTTTGTATTTCAAAAGTTGGCATAGAAAACACCTAAACTTTTTTACTTATATTTTAGTATATATAACGGAAAATAAGATTATTGGTTCATAAAAGTAGTTTTTTGATGTGCATATATTTTCGGTCCATCGGAGCTGACTATTTTTTTTAAGTACATTTTTTGGCTTAAAACTTCACAAAAAAATCGAAAATTCATTTTTAGATTTTTTTCCACTAGGCCGTTTACTGTGCGCCGTGGCCATTCCATCTTAATTCCTGGACAGCAGTCAAATCGCACTTAAAATTCCTCAAGAACATCCGTCAACTGGATCAGAGCACCTTCTCTGTAAACGGTTCGGATGTTCCAGGTGCCAATGCTTAAATCATGGCCTTTTTTGTTTGCAATTAGGGCCGTTTTAATCGTTTTTGTTTTTTCATAGTAGGTGGGTTCCAGGAGTGGGTTACTAGCTCATATTTTTATTGTTCTTATGGGGAAACTCGCATCACATGTTGACTCGCAGAAGTGTTTCTTTGATAATGTCAGAACGCTTTCTGTATAGAATGGATTAGGCAATAAGCTGCTACTATGGTTTAATGCCGTTGAAACAAGAGATATATTCTTTTGAAAAGCTGATTTGTTTTTGTGAGAAATCGGTGGCTATTTGCTGAGATTTTGGCTTTTGGACATTAAACTTCCTTTGCGCTTCCGACTGTATGTTTCGAAACACACTCAAGCGTATTCTTACCTTGGCTGAGATAAGGTATTGAAAAAGGATATGCTACAACAAAAATTACTTTAGAAAAATCAAATTGAAAACTTTAAATTTTGTTAAAATATAATCGAATATACAAATTTTTGTTGTTACTTTTTTTTAGGCAGGTTTCAAAATGTTTTAATTTTTTGAAAATTAAGTTAAACAATCGAACTTTGGTTTGGTTTTTGTAGCAGCTTCCACCAATTGCCCAGAACAATTTTATTTAGGTTTTTTGGTCGTCTGAAACTTGGGAAAACAGATAAATAAAATTGTCTTTTGTATTAGTTTTGAATTTCAAAAACGATACAGTCATAAACATTGCTCTTAAAAATAACCGAGATGCCTAAATTTAAAGTATATTAACCTTGTCTATTATGTTGAGTTTGAAATTCTGCTTTCTGTCCACCTAAGCTGTAAGGAGCAGTCTGTCAAGTGGATCTCGGCGAATTAATTTAACATAATATTAAGTAAGGTTTGGTGCGGAAGTCTACAAAATATAACAATTGTATGCATTGTTTCGCTATAATTTTGAAGATTAAAAAAAGAAATCTTCAACTAAAAATCTGTGCTTAATTTAAATTTTTATTCCCTTTTATGAGATTTTTTCTTTCTGATCCAGTTAAAGTTTGTTCGCTCCAGTTTCGTATCAGAGTAAACATTAAACAAAACTTTTGTTCTTTTTCTTCTGTTATTTTACATTTGAGTGAAGAATGTTAATGTTTTATGTCTCTTAAGCCACAAAAAAATTGCAGTTTTCATAGAATGTGAGAAAAAATGTATATATGTATGGATTTTTGTAGCTGTTCAATTTTTTTTTTTCAGTGTTTGTGCTTTTTTTGTATTTCAATGTGTTGACCACTATTCATTTTTATGACACATCCGGGAGGCGGATGTTAAGAGTTTTCGATGGTTGTTTTTAGCACAAAGCAGCTGGCAAACAATGAAAAATAAAAACAAGTAAGAAAGTGCTATAGTCGGTCAAGCCCGACCATACAATACACTTCCCCACTTATGTCAAAGGTGTTCTTTTCTCTGTAAAGACAAATATTTGCTAAATTTTGCCATCATACAAACATTTTCTCAAAACTTATATATTGAAGCTGTTTCCGTCATTTGGACTTATATGAGAGCTAGGGTCAAATGTGAACCGATTATCTCGAAATTTGGCAAATTGAGTACAATTTTTATAGATATTATGTAGGCAAAAAATAAACTTAAAATTCTTATTATCTTCATTATGAGCGTTTTTGTGAGTTTTGTCTCATTTAGTGCGTTTTGACAGAAGAGTTTGTATGGGAGCTATGGTCAAATGTGGACCGATGTTAACGAAATTTCGTTCAGTGATTTTGGTTACCATAAGCTGTAATTGTTTTAAATTTTATGAAAAAATAATGATATTTGTGGCCAAAATATCAATTCCGGGAAGTGGAACCCATGGGAGGTACCATAAATAATGGACCGATTTTGACGAATTTAAATAGCCATGGTCCCACTGTCAAAAAAGTTATCTGTGCTAAATTTCATCAAATTTGAATTGCGACATGTAGTTTGATTACATGGTTTATATGGGGGTCCAGCCAGACAGTCAGACGGACATCGCTTAATCAACTCAGAAAATGATTCTAAGCCTATTGTTATATTAAAAGGTAGGTCTAAGACAAGTATTTCTATGCGTTACATACATCAGCACAAACTTATAATACCCTTTCCACCTATGGTGGTGACGAGTATAAATACATATAGAAACAAGTAAGAAAGTGCTATAGTCGGTAAAAACCGACCATACGATACCCTTTACCACTAAGGTCAAAGGTGTTCTTTTTCCTGTATAAAGACAAAGATTTGTTAAATTTTGCTATTTTTTTAAAACTTATACTTTTCTCAAAACTTATATACATATTTAAGCTGTTTGCGTCATTTGGACTTACATGAGAGCTTTTATGGAGCGATTATCTCGAAATCTATCAGATTGATAGCAAATAATGTATGCAAAAAATAAGCTTAAAATTCTCATTATCTTAAGATTTACGACCGTTTTTTAGTGATTTTTGTCTCATTTAGTGCGTTTTGACAGAAGAGTTTGTATGGGAGCTATGGTCAAATGTGGACCGATTTCAACGAAATTTTGTACAGTTATTTTAGTTTTCGTGAACCGCCGTGGTGTAGCAGGTTAGTCATCCGCCTAGCATACCAGAGGTCCCAAGTTCAATCCCTGTCAGACCCACTTGAAAAAAATTAATTTTCAAAAATAAGCGGCAGTTCACCTCAAAACTCAGTTAGCCACTGGTTATTGAGTATTAGGCTATGAAAAACTTCTCTAACTCATGCATTTGCCGTTCGGAGCCGGCGTTAAAACGTAGGTCCCTTTCAATGAGTCTAAAAATAGAATCGGATGCAGCTCATTGTCTGAGAGAAGTAGCCCTTGTTCCAATTGGAATGTTGTCGGGGAATTATATATATATATATATATATATTTTAGTTTTCATAGGCATTATTTGTTTTAAATTTCATGAAAAAATATTGATATTTGAGGCCAATATATCAATTCCGGGAAGTGGGACCTATGGGAGGTACCATAAATAATGGACCGAGTTTGACCAATTTCAATAGCCATGGTCCCACTATCAAAAAAAATTATCTTTAGAATTGCGACCTGTACTTTGATTACATGGTTTACATGGGGGTCCAGCCAGCCGTCCAGCCAGACGGACGGACTGACATCGCTAAATCGACTCAGAAAATTATTCTAAGCCTATTGGTATACTAAAAGGTGGGTCTAAGACAAATATTTCTTTGCGTTACATACATCAGCACAAACTTATAATACCCTTTCCACCTATGGCGGTAAAGGGTATAACAAATGTGCTATAAACTAGCAAATAGAACGTATAGTTAGAAGGATTGGTGCCGTGTCCAGTGAAGTTTTTCGAAAGCTTTTTGTTAAAAGAAATTAAGTTTTCAATGGAATATATGTATATAAATATCAATGGAACAAATATAAATACTGAACACATATAAATTTATACTGTGATCTAAATATGTATGTCTTCTTTCTAGTAACGTTACCACAATAAAAATATGTATATATTTTTACATCCTGCAGGTCATATTTCATATTCAGCAGGACATTCGATTTTAACCGCAGAACTCAAAACTTTTTATGTACATGTATGAGTTAGGTTTTGGTTTTATCTAAAAACTACATACGTGTGATCAAATCTATAGTTTATGTCCTTTTTTATAGCACCACCTCCCTCCGTGCAAACAAAACACACAAAAAAAAACGAAAAGACACAAGTTCTCGTTGATTGCTAGGGATTTATATTGGTTATTAAAGATATTTGTTTTATTTTGAAGTTTCACAAAAAAAATCCTTAATAAACCCTAGGATTAAATATTATAAATTGTAAAAAGATGAAATATTTTCAAAGTTTTAAGTGTCTGTCTGTCCAGCATAAAGAAATTATGTTAAGAAACTTTTAATATTTTTTCTATCACAAAAATTTGCTTTAGATTTTTAAGACTTTTAACTTCTTTTGAGATTTATATTACGAAACTTTTTCATATTTGAATACATTTAAATTTATTTTAGTATTACTTTTTTCTATTAAAATCTTGTTTATATTCTGCTAGTTAAGAAAATCAAAATTTTTAAAATTAACGTTTATAAACTTTTAAACTTATTATTTTTGTTAAATCGTCTTAAAAAGTAAGTTAATGTTCATATTTAAGACAATATTCTTTGAAGAAATAAAGTTAAGTACTTCCAAAACAAATCTGGCTAACAATGAAACCAATAACTTTAGTAATGCAAAGGAGGTTACACTAAGAGCTTTCAATATTTAAATTAAAAAAAAAAACAGTACCCACTATGCTAGATTATTCGTGGGGAGGTTGTGGCTTCGATACTCATTAGAGACTCCAATCTGTTAGATTTGGTCTACGTCAACCCGTTCGGACCAAACCATATGATAGGAGTAGACCAGTAGCCGAAGACTTTTTGTAATTGTCGTAAATATCCCGATCATTAAAAAAAAACTTTAAAAAAACTGCAAAGTCAGTTAGTGCCGCTTCGTAAAAGTAAAAAAAATATACAAGAAACAAATGTAACCGAATTGGGAATATTTTTCGAAACAGAAATAAATTCTAATATTAAACAATTGTAGATTTTTATATTTTTTAGACTAAAAAGAAATATTTTTTAGATATTTTCGATACGAACATTTTTGATAACAATTTCTTCTCTGGCTAATATTTCGATAAAAATTTATCATTTTCAGAAAATTTTTAGATAAAACTATTTTTCGATACAAATGTTTCTATAGAAAATTTTCAACAAAAACAATTTCTATAGAAAAGCTTTTGAAAAAAATGTTCTATAGAAAAGTTTTTATCAAAAACCTTTTCTATAGACAAGTTTTTGACAAATAAATTTTCTGTAGAAAAATTTTCCATAAAAAAATTTTCTATAGAAAAATTTTTGATCAAAAAATTTTCTATAGGCAATTAAAAAAAAAATTCTATAGAAGAATTTTCGATAAAAAAATTTTTGATAAAAAAAATTTTCTATAGAAAAATTTTTGATAAAAAAATTTGCAACAGAAAAATTTTTGATAAAAAAATTTTCTATAGAAAAATTTTTGATAAAAAAAATTTCTATAGAAAAATTTTTGATAAAAAAATTTGCAACAGAAAAATTTTTGATAAAAAAATTTTCTATAGAAAAATTTTTGATAAAAATTTTCTATAGAAAAATTTTTGATAAAAAAATTTGCAACAGAAAAATTTTTGATAAAAAAATTTTTTATAGAAAAATTTTTGATAAAAAAAATTTCTATAGAAAAATTTTTGATAAAAAAATTTGCACCAGAAAAATTTTTGATAAAAAAATTTGCAACAGAAAAATTTTTGATAAAAAAATTTTCTATAGAAAAATTTTTGATAAAAAAAATTTCTATAGAAAAATTTTTGATAAAAAAATTTGCAACAGAAAAATTTTTGATAAAAAATTTTCTATAGAAAAATTTTTGATAAAAAATATTTCTATAGAAAAATTTTTGATAAAAAATTTTGCAACAGAAAAATTTTTGATAAAAAAATTTTCTATAGAAAAATTTTTGATAAAAAAATTTTCTATAGAAAAATTTTCGATAAAAAAATTTTCTATAGAAAAATTGTTAATATAAAAATTTTCTATTGACAATTAAAAAAAAAATTCTATAGAAGAATTTTCGATAAAAAAATTTTTGATAAAAAACTTTTTCTATAGAAAAATTTTTGATAAAAAAATTTGCAACAGAAAAATTTTTGATAAAAAAATTTTCTATAGAAAAATTTTTGATAAAAAAAATTTCTATAGAAAAATTTTTGATAAAAAAATTTTCTATAGAAAAATTTTTGATAAAAAAAATTTGCAACAGAAAATCTTCGATCAAAAACGTCTCTATAGAAAAATTGACAAAAAAAAATTGTCTATAGAAAAACTGTCGATAAAAAATTCGATAAAAAATTTTTCTATAGAAAAATTTTCGTTAAAAAATTTCTACAAAAAAAAATTTCAATAAAAATGATCAAATGCAAATACACTTCTTTTTAAATAAAAATATTTTTCTTTAAAAAAATTGTATATAAAAAAAATCTTGTGTTCGAAAATTGTCGATGAAAAAACTTTTCTGTAGAAAAATTGTTGATAAATAAATTCTTCTACAGAATAATTGTCGATAAAAATTTTTTTCTATAGAAAATTTGTCGATAAAAAAAGTTTTTCTATAGAAAAATTTTCAATAAAAATTTTTTCTATAAAAAAATTTTCCATAAAAAAATTTTTCAATGTAAAAATTTTTGTATAAAAAATTTTTCTCAAAAAATAACAAAATAGTCGGGATGTAAATATTATTCAAAAAGAAGAGTATTCGCATTTGATCCCAAATCTGTTACATTTATTTATTAATGTAACAGTCGATAATCTACGCTTTTACTTTTGGTTTATGAACATAATTCTGAAAAGTTTTGTTTGTAAATATAGTAATAATGCGAAGTTTTCGATCTGTCTAAGTTGGGGATAATCCTCCTGAAGAGATGGCTTAACCAACCATCGAAACGCGTCGAGGAATTTGGTTTCAAATGCGAATACTCTTCTATTTAAAAAATTTTTCCATAGAAAAATCTTCGATCAAAAACGTCTCTATAGAAAAATTGTCAATTAAAAAATTTGTCTATAGAAAAATTGTCGATAAAAAAATGTATCTATATAAAAATTGTCGATAAAAATATATTTTTATATAAAAATTGTCGAAAAAAAAAATTTTCTATAGCAAAATTTTCGTAAAAAAAATTTATATAGAAACATTTTCGATAAAAAAAAATTGTATAGAAAAATTATCGATAAAAAAATTTTTTTATAGAAAAGTTTTCGATAAAAAATTTTCAATAGAAAAGTTTTCTATAAAAAATTTTCTATAGAAAAATTTTCTATAAAAAAATGTTTCTATAGAAAAATTTTCGATAAAAAAATTTTTCTATAGAAAAATTTTCGATAAAAAAATATTTCTATAGAAAAATTTTCAATAAAAAAATTTTTCTATAGAAAAATTTTCAATAAAAAAATTTTCAATAAAAAAATTTTTCTAAAGAAAAGTTTTCAATAAAAAAATGTTTCTATTGAAAAATTTTAAATAAAAAAATTTTTCTGTAGAAAAATTTTCGATAAAAAAATTGTTCTTATAATTGTTCTTATAAAAATATGTTTCTAAAAAAAAACTTTCAATTAAATAATTTTTCTTAACAAAAATTTTCTATAAAAAAAACTTTTCTATAGAAAAATATAACAAAATTTTTCTATAGAAAAATTTTTCTATAGAAAAACTTTCGATAAAAAAATTGTTCTTAAGAAAATTTTTTTAACGAAAAATTTTCTTAACAAAAATTTTCGATAAAAAAATTTTTCTATAGAAAAATTTTCGATAAAAAAATTTTTCTATAGAAAAATTTTCGATAA
The DNA here is from genome assembly GCA_933228675.1 of Stomorhina lunata. NCBI lineage: Eukaryota > Metazoa > Arthropoda > Insecta > Diptera > Rhiniidae > Stomorhina > Stomorhina lunata. The sequence continues at coordinate 42,361,608 of OW121744.1, forward strand.
AAAAATGTTTCTATAGAAAAATTTTCGATAAAAAAATTTTTCTATAGAAAAATTTTCGATAAAAAAATTTTTCTATAGAAAAATTTTCGATAAAAAAATTTTTCTATAGAAAAATTTTCGATAAAAAAATTTTTCTATAGAAAAATTTTCGATAAAAAAATTTTTCTATAGAAAAATTTGCAATCAAAAAATGTTTCTATTGAAAAATTTGGAATAAAAAAATTTTTCTGTAGAAAAATTTTCGATAAAAAAAATTTTCTATAGAAAAATTTTCGATAAAAAAATTTTTCTATAGAAAAATTTTCGATAAAAAAATTTTTCTATAGAAAAATTTTCGATAAAAAATTTTTTCTATAGAAAAATTTTCGATAAAAAATTTTTTCTATAGAAAAATTTTCGATAAAAAAATTTTTCTATAGAAAAATTTTCGATAAAAAAATTTTTCTATAGAAAAATTTTCGATAAAAAAATTTTTCTATAGAAAAATTTTCGATAAAAAAATTTTCGATAAAAAAATTTTTCTATAGAAAAATTTTCGATAAAAAAATTTTTCTATAGAAAAATTTTCGATAGGAAAATTTTTAATTTTTAATTCTTAAAAAAAAAAATTACACAAATTTCAATAACAAAAGTAGGAACTCTCCTTTTCCAGATCCCATCTATAATAGTTATGGGGAAAGATCTCGCAGAAAAGTTATCGAGATTGTACCTTAAGAACGAACGAAGTTCATTTACAAGGGGTAACACACAAGTGAATTTTAATAAATATATAGGAAGTTACATGTCCTGAAGAAGATAATAGTCTCTAATTTAAAAATAATTTTATTTTATGATAAACAAAACTTTTGTGTTTGTATTTATTTATGATAAATTAACTTAACAAAAGGAAGTTACTGAATTTAACTCAATAAAATTTACGTTTTTACAAAACTTTTAGAAAAAAAGTAGAAAGCATATCGCAATTCTGATAGGAGTATTATTATAAAATTTTTCTATGATTTAAAATCTTCAATCTTATGTTTTACAATATTTGAAAGAAAAGAAAGAAAAATTGGAAAAAGATAAGTTTCGGCAAAAGTTTGTTTGTTTTCATATGTGATGAAAAGAATAACTTTTTCAGATTTTTTTGATGGCATAAAAAAAACTTTTGAAAACAGTTTAACAAATATTCAATGTGACAAATTATGGAGGAAGTGCGTAGTCAGAAGATTGTTTTATATTATGAGCTGTTAAAATCAAGTCAGACGATCACAGGGGACCTGTACCAAAGACAGAAACGAGACTATAATCTTCCATAATGACACGACCGGTCAAGAGCTAGTTAGAAAACTGGACAAGAAGTTACCCCCTTATAGGCCAAAACTTGCTCTTCCGAATACCAATTGACTCGATCGATACAGAACGCCTTTCCTAACATACGCTTCTTTTCAGAACAGATACCCTGAAATTGGCTTGACTTATTTTGTACCTTTGAACCGTAGCAGTTTTTTGGTGCGGAATTCATATACTACCACAAAGACGGAAAAAGTAGCGGATAGTAACGGAAAATTCTTCAAATGATGTGCCACCTCATTTTGTTATAATAAATGTAATTTTTAAGCAAAGCAATCGAAATTATTAACTTGTAAGACATTTACATGTCCCTCATTTATTAAGGTAATATTAGAAAATTGTGTCATTTAAAATTTGTTATACTATAAAGATAAAATTTTATTTTTATATTTTGTTTTAGAAACATTCTTGTGCAAGTATTTATAAAGAAATTTTGCAACAAAACACAAAATTATAAAATACTATTTCCAACTTTCCAGATAAAGTTTTTCTTCAAACTTTTATTACGATTTTTTTCTATCTTTTCTTTTGAAATTTTAGCAAAATAAATCACATAAGATATGAAATACAGTCCGATTTACTTAAATATACCCACCTAAAACGAGTCAGTAAAATGACTATGTTAGGAAATCTTCTGGAGTAAATTGGCCGTACAAACATAGGCTAGTCTAGCATTTCCTGCTCAGGATATGTAAAAATTAACCTATATTTTTTTTATATCCACAATCAAAGGGAATGTCTATCTGAAACTAGTGACAGATAGAGCCAAAGTAACGAAATCCTCTCATCACTTATTTTCCATACCAAAACTTGATTTGTTTTGAAATTTTTATATGAAAAACTTTGAACTTGTTTTATCGTTAATTACGATAGATGAAGCCGAAATAACGAAATTTTGTGATTACTAATTTCTCATGACAAAAATTTATTTTTTTCAAATTTTTATATGAAAAACTTTAAACTCGATTTTCTTGTTAATAATGATAGATAGAGCCAAAATAACGAAATTCTGTGATCACTCATTTTTATACCCGCCATCAAAAAAATGCGGGAATATTTAAATTGTCATTCCGTTTGTAATTTCCTCAATATTGGCTCAAAAATCAAAAGGGATATATAATCTGAATCCTTATGAAATTCTAAGACATTTGAGCGATGCCCGTCTGTCTGTTAGACTCCCGCCTGTCTGTCTGTTGAAAGCACGATAACGCCTAAACGAAAGAAACTAGCTCACTGAGACTTAGTAAAAATATTCTTCATCTCTGAGAAAATTTTGGTATTAAAATTGGGCAAAATCGGTTCACATTCGACCATAGTTCCGTATAACTTCGTCTAGGATAATCGCTTATTAGCTAATAAATGAAAAACTATAATAGCTATGATAAATACAATTTGGCATATAGAAGTTTTACATAACCTCTATGCAGCATATAGAAATCGGTTCATATTTAACAATAGCTGCCATACAAAACACCGAAATAGCTTAAATTCCGTCATAAATTCATTTCAAATACCAATAAATGATAAATTGTAATAGCTATGGCCGCTAAATTTAGCACAAGAAAGTCTTATATGAATACGAGCGAGTGTGCAAAATTTTGTTAAAATCAGTCACCATTTGACCAAAGGGGGTTTATGTCGGTCTGTCAGTCAGATAAAAGCGCGATAGCGCCTTAACGAAAAGAGCTAGCGAGACAAAATTTTGCAAAAGTATTCTCAATCAATCTTGAAAAAATTGTGTATTGAAAATGGGCGAAATCGGTTCACATTTAGTTAGAGCTCCCATATAACCCCGCCCCGGGAATCACATTTATGCTGATAAATTAAATACAATTGTATTAGCTATGACGACTATATTTAGAATAGAGAAGTTCTAAGCAACTATTGGTCTCTATATGAAATTTTGCAGGAATCGGTCCATATTTGACTATAGCTTTCATGTATAAACCACTCCTGGAAACCAAAAAATGTAACAAAGCCTAGTTAAAAGCTATTAAATTAGAAATTATAGAATCTATGGCCACTAAATTTTGCAAGAATAATTATTATATAAGTACCAGTCAGTGTGTAAAAATTTGTGACAATCGGTAAACATTTGGCTGTAGTTCTTATTTATCCGTGGATTGGTGCTTAAATGGCCAATGTCAGTTTTCCGCTATTTTGAGTTTATTAGTGCATTAAATTCCCTTCTTTAAACTCTTTTATTTTGCTTCAGTAGCTAATCTCTGACTTAATTTAGACCAGATTTATAAGGGGTTTTCTGGGAAATGTTACTATGAATTTATATGGAAAATAAAAACTTTAAATCAAATTTTCTCAAAACTAGTTTTTTTGACATTGGCCCTTTCGGCACCAAGCCACAGATATATAGATGTCTGTGTGTCTATCTGTCCGTCTGTCTGTCTGTCTGTCTGTCTGTCTGTCTGTCTGTCTGTCTGTCTGTCTGTCTGTCTGTCCGTCTGTCTGTCTGTCTGTCTGTCTGTCTGTCTGTCTGTCTGTCTGTCTGTCTGTCTGTCTGTCTGTCTGTCTGTCTGTCTGTCTGTCTGTCTGTCTGTCTGTCTGTCTGTCTGTCTGTCTGTCTGTCTGTCTGTCTGTCTGTCTGTCTGTCTGTCTGTCGTCTGTCTGTCTGTCTGTCTGTCTGTCTGTCTGTCTGTCTGTCTGTCTGTCTGTCTGTCTGTATGTCTGTCTGTCTGTCTGTCTGTCTGTCTGTCTGTCTGTCTGTCTGTCTGTCTGTCTGTCTGTCTGTCTGTCTGTCTGTCTGTCTGTCGTCTGTCTGTCGTCTGTCTGTCGTCTGTCTGTCTGTCTGTCTGTCTGTCTGTCTGTCTGTCTGTCTGTCTGTCTGTCTGTCGTCTGTCTGTCTGTCGTCTGTCTGTCTGTCTGTCTGTCTGTCTGTCTGTCTGTCTGTATGTCTGTCTGTGTGTCTGTCTGTCTGTCTGTATGTCTTTCTGTCTGTCTGTCTGTCTGTCTGTCTGTCTGTCTGTCTGTGTGACTGTCTGTCTGTATGTCTGTCTGTCTGTCTGTCTGTCTGTCTGTCTGTCTGTCTGTCTGTCTGTCTGTCTGTCTGTCTGTCTGTCTGTCTGTCTGTCTGTCTGTCTGTATGTCTGTCTGTCTGTCTGTCTGTCTGTCTGTCTGTCTGTCTGTCTGTCTGTCTGTCTGTCTGTCTGTCTGTCTGTCTGTCTGCCTGTCTGTTTGTGTGTGTCTGTCTGCTGATGTCACGATAGGGCCTGAAAGAAAAGAACTTCGTATTGAAATTAGGCTAAATCGGTTCTCATTTGACCACAACTCTCATATGAAAAAAGCTTAAATGCCAGAAGAATAAGAGCTTTCTGTCAGTTGAAATTACTACACTGCCTAAACTAAAAGAGATAGATGATGTTTATTTTAAACATCATCAACGATCAATAATTCAAACTCAGCGAGCCTATCGTCATCATTTTAATGTGCGGAATTCACCATCCGAATCAATGATTCGATGCTTAGTGAAACGTTTTCAGGAACAAGGCTCAGTGAGGAATCTTCCACGAAGCGGAAGACCACATTCAACGCGTTCTGGAAAGTGTTAAGGAGAATCCTGAATTTAAAGACGCTCTGCTGAGTTTGGCGGTCTTTACGCTGAATATTAAAGGGAAATTTACATCTTTTCCCATACAAGGTGCAGTTAGTGCAAGAACTAAAGCCATGAAGTTCCCAAGAACGATTAATTTGTGCAGTCTGAAAATATTAAGTATTGAAAAATATTCACGATGATATTGTCAAATATTGTCTACAATGGTCCACATTTACCATAGCTCTCGTAGAACCCAATTTTACTACATCGTTTTGGATGGATATATTTAAGTGAATCGCACTGTATTTCACATGCAATGTGATTTTTCTTAAAATTTTCTCATATTTCAAATAAAATTCCTATTTATTTAACTGAAGGATTATTTATTTATTTTTCACTTGCTTTTTCCCCAACAGCATCATTCCTGTTCAACTGATTTTTTTTTAAGGTTTTTACTAGATTCTCTATTCTTCATAGTTTTTCCTTCCTTCTATAAATCACAATTTGCATGATGAATGTTTGAGAGTTTTTGATGTCGAACAAATTTCTGTACGTATAAGTTTTTAATTATTTATTTCCACACAATTGATTTAATTTCATTTTATTTGAAAAAGTTTTTATTTTTTTAACGAATCTTTTATGTTGGTGATGTGGAAAAAAATTCTCAAATCTAATCAACTTTATATATGTAATAAAAAAATTATAGAAAAACCGCAATTAGGTAATTTGTTTAATGGGATTTAAATTAAGTAAATTGTTTGATTAGATCGATTTAAAATATTCAGTGAATATTTTAATTTATTTTATTAAAAAAAAATCAGATAAAGTTTCATTTAAGAAAATAATGTTACGTTGGCTATGAAAAATAATAGCGAAAATGATTTCGGCATTTTCTCAACGAATTGTTTTACTTTATTTAAATTTTAAACGACTTGACATCAATATCAAATATGTAGGTAATGTGATAGTATGGCTACTCGACAGATACTCGTCCATTTTTCTATTCGTACATTTTTCTTACTGTCAGTTGAGTTCAGGGCTTAAAAGTAGAGCTATTGGAACCTCAAAAACATTGTTATATCTCCCCCTAATACAATAAAACCAGTTTCTTTAATTTTGTGAATACGATATAAGGTTTTAATCATGGCACAACTACGCCAGGTAAAATCAGCATTTTTTGAAAATTTTAATCAAATATGAGTCTTTTTTGACTTGAATCGAGTGCACGATTGAAATGATCATTTATGATATCACTTATGATTCAAAAATGAATTTTTTTGTGTGAGAAAATGGTTCATGCGACTCGCTTACTAAGATTATTTTTTGAAATATCACCAAAAAAAGTCTTTTTCGATAAGTTTGGAAGACCAAACAATGATTTCTCGTCTGCGCGATTAAAAAACTAGTCGTGTGCTACGAAGAAATGTAGGGGTTTCAGAAACAAGATCTCTAATTTTGTTTGAGCACGTACCATTATAGTAGAGATAGAACAGTGAAACTTACATAATGACGATGCTCTAATGAGTCAACAGAGTTGACTAAACTACTGTCACCGACAAGCACCTCTCTTGTTCACTGTCGAGAAGCTTCAAAATAGACTTGAAGCACCGGCTCATACATGAGAGTTATATTCTATTTTCGATCGAATATAGGAATGCTTCTTTTGACACTTAGTCCAACGGATAACTCATTAAATTTTTATTCCCAGAACATCAAAAGTTTCTGATTCTCCAATGTTTTAACTAAAATTGGTATTTTGTATTTTTTGTATTTGTATTTTTGTACTTTTTTGTATTTTTAACGTTTTAAAAAGAAAAATTTTTCTATAGAAAAATTTTTGATAAAAAAATTTTTTTATCTACAATTTTTCTATAGAAAATTTTTTTTATCAAAAATTTTCTTACAGAAAATTTTTTATGAAAAATTTTTCTATAGAAATTTTTTTATGAAAAATTTTTCTAAAGAAAATTAATTTATGAAAAATTTTTCTATAAAAATTTTTTTTTTATGAAAAATTTTTCTATAGAAAATTTTTTTTTTTGAAAAATTTTTCTATAGAAAATTTTTTTTTTTTTTAAATTTTTCTATAGAAATTTTTTTTTTTTTGAAAAATTTTTCAATAGAATTATTTTTATTAAAAATTTTTCTAAGGAAAATTTTTTTATCAAAAGTTTTTCTATAGAATTTTTTTTTATCAAAGGTTTTTCTATAGAAAATTTTTTACCAAAAACTTTTTTTATAGAAAATTTTTTTTATCAAAAATTTTTGTATAGAAATTTTTTTTTATCAAAAATTTTTCTATAAAAAAAATTTTTGGATCAAAAACAACTAAAAAATATAAAAATCTAAGATTGTTTAATATTAGAATTTATGTATTTCTGTTTTGAAAATATTCCCAATATTTACAAAAATATTCCCAATGTTTCCCAAAATAATAGTGTCGTGGCAACAATGTTCGAGATTATATTTCTATGTTCTCTCGAACCATGTATTTTGTTGCTATAAATTGGATTTTGATTTGTTTCTTGCCTATTTTGTTTTTATCGTTTCTTTAACATAGCGACAGCAACCAACTCTGTTAACATCTAAATTTCAACTGAATGATTTTAATACTCATTATCACGAGTTTTATAAATGATCGTGTTATTTACGAAAATTAAAAAAAAAAATTATCGGCTTCTGGTGGTATGGGCTGCCTACGATGGATCATAAGCTTTATTTTTAGGATACATATTTAAAAAATTTGTTTTAAATTTGTCTTGCATGGACCGATTATAACAACGCTTTGCAACTATAAGCAATATTATTATTGAAGTTTATTCCGCAAAAAAACAATTTTATGGCTGTAAAGGGTCTAAAATCTATTTCGTCCAAAAACAGTAGGTACATTAAATTATCGACTCAGATAGTGATTTTGAGCATATAAGGTTGAAAACATCAGCACAAACTCATTATACCCTTTTCTGATAATAGTGGTGAAAGAAATAATAAAATAGTTTTAAAAAATTTTGATTTAACTCAATATATACAATAGATCTGTAGATATTTATAAAAAAAGCGAGTATGATTTCAATTTCTTATTGGAGCACGATTGGTGAGCCACTCTGTTTATGCAAATAAAAATATACATTTTTATAATAAAGCAGTTGCATCCCTAAAGGCAATTTTAAAAACACAAAGGCTTTAGACTGTATTTGTTTATATAGCACATACTAATAAAATATTAGAACTGACCTTCATAAAAAAAACAGATTTAGTCTTTTCGTAGAAGTTTCGTAGAAGTGACGGTCCTTGTTAGGTATTGAAACAAGAAATTTTGAAATTAAATCTTAAAATCGACAAGTTGGTTTAATTTTCAAGTTTTATTCTGAGCAGGTCTAATGATTTATATATGTATTTGCTCAAAGGATATAAAAACCATTTATGTGCAAATCGTTTTATTTTTAGCAAAAAAAGAACTTTTAAAAATGAATCAAAAAATGCAATTACAAAACAAAGTATTTCTGTTGGTGTATTCGGAGAATTTTAAATACCAATTACTATTTTAATTCATTTTTAAATATTTTTTTTTTTCACTTTTCTATAGGATATTCTTGTGTTTGTTCTGTTGCCTGTTTATTGATCCAATTCTAAAAGGACACGTCTATTGGAGATTTGTCTGTCTACATATTCATATAATGGATAAATAGGTCATAAAATAGAATAGAAACAAAATTGACATTAATCTTGGTTGTAGTTGAGGGTACCACTCATAACGATAACAATTCTAACTCTACAAAACGTACCTTAACTTAAAAAATAAAATTCACCATAAAGTAATTTTTTTTTAACATTAATTTTTGAACAAAATTTCTGATCCATTTTCGCAGAAGTCCTACCAGCGGATACTGCTAAATGTAGATGCAAATAAGTGTTAAGTTAAACAAAATATGACAACGGTGCAATGAAGTTTTATATGAACTTCAACCACTGCACAGTGGGAAAATACGGCCAAAACTCAATAACTTGGTCATTTCTTAACTTTTTTTCTTGAAATTGTCTGTGCATGTAAATAATATACCTTTAGCTAAACTGAAATAGTTCTTTTAAGAAACTATAAAGGCTGTGGTCACTTAAAACTGGACTACTAAACATGCTGAAAAATCTTTGCTGGCGATTTTAAAAATTATTTACTTTAATGGGATAATTTATGAAAATAATACCTATCCTACGACATACGTCTTGTCAAAATCGGACATGTCCTTTTAAAGATATTGGCCTCATAATATGAGCTTATAACCAGATTTTGTATGCTTTTAATAAATCTACAGAAAAACTCCAAACATTTAACATTCTTATACAAATAATTACTAGTCCTTGAATAATATAAAATTTGTGGATTTAAAAATTTTTATTGCGTCCACAATTATGTGACCACTACCTGTATACTTAAATAGACTATATAAAGGTCACTCAAAATTGCAAATTTTGTTGTTTTTTTATGTTTATATATAAATTTTGCATTGAATTAGAAAAAAAGCTAAAGAAATGGCATAAAAATATTACATCATGCAAAAATTTCACTTCGAGCAGTGATTTTTTTCGCGATAAATTGCATAAAATTGCGAAAGAGGGGTGTCACTAAAAACGTTATAATTCTTAAAATGGGATGCAAATGGATACGAAATTCATAGAGCTTATTACTGATTCAATTCAGCTATTCGAAGCAGTTGTGCTCCAACCTCTAAAAATCTCTAAAAAAAATTGGCGGTCTTTTAAACTTTGTATTTAAAATTAAAAAAAAAATTATAGTTGCTTTAACTGCCAGAATTCTACATAAAGCATAGGTCAAAAAATATCGAAACTGGCGCGGTTAATTAGCACAAGGTATCTACTTTTTAATCCAAAAAAGAAAATAACTTAAAATTTTACACTTTTTCCAATATTATCCGAATTTTATTTATAGGTTCAAATATATAAATTTTATTAAGAACATAAAAATAAATATTCAAACTTTGAAGAATTATTACAGTCTTAGTAGACAATGCAGAATGGTAAAAATTTCGGATTACATGTTTTGAAATGTCAGCTCTAATCTGACATCAAAATTTGTTAAAATAAATTAAAAGCAACTTTGGGGGTTTTGGCCATAATTTCCTACTGTGCACTGGGAAGAGTTTTTGATAATAGGACCACACTTATTCATAGTTCCCATATAAGACCCATTTCCAACAACTACTAAAATATAAAGAGTTTTATATTATTTTTTAGTTTTATCTAAGCTTTTGTACCAAGTTTAATCACTTTAATCATTTAAGATCATATTTTAAATATAGATATCCTCTACTTCCCTCTTAAATGATAAAAAAAAAGTTTCAATTTTAAAAAACATATCCATCGAGTTTAGTACATAGAAATTTTATATGAATATCGACACATGTATGAAATTTTGTGAAGATCGTTTCATATTTAAGCATAGCTTTCATATATAATTTACATACATGGAAACCATGTATATGCCAAGAATAGGTACGTGGGCACAAACAGCTGAACTCTAGCTATATTTTTACTTGTGGCTTTATAGCACATTTTCCTACATTTATAATAAGAGAAAGCTAAGGCACACACACGTGCTCACGAAATGTATGTTTGTTTGTGCGTTTTTCACTTTTGACAGAAAAAAATTTATAATATAGAGTCTTTGGTATGAGTCTTATAGATGTACCGATATAAATTTCAGGTCTCTATCTCTTCTGGTTTTGCCGCTATGAGATGTTGCTTATAAGCAACATTGATCAATGGTAGAACATTCAAAAACAAAAATATTTGTACAACATATGTGTACCTTAAATTTTAAAATGTTTAGTTATAGTTCTTTTGGAATGCCTGTATGGCATAATATAAACCCTTTCTTTGGCTCCCTATTCAACCTAATAGCCGATTTGATCAAATCGAAAAAACGTCTGATCTTAAATTAGATTTAACAAGAGATAACGCAAAATTGTGACCAAATGTTTGATCTAAAATGAGCCTCAGTGTATATGGTTCAATTTGCAGTGCCTTTAGCATCCATTGCTTTCACTTTTGTGCATTTACTTTCACTGTTAGTCTTGAAGTGTTATTATATAACTTTGTTAACTTTTTTATAGGATTAAGTCAAGTCCAGAGTATACATCCTCAAAACTATTTCTTGTACCCATGTCTGCTCCAGCACGTGCCAGATCGTTCGAAATTTCGTTATAATGGCCTGTCACCTAGCGAACTTTTAAAACGTGTTGTTTATTGAGAACCCGAAGCTCTCTACTATATATATGTATAGGTCGAAAAAGAAGGGACTTTTTGAACCTTTGCCTCTAAGAGGGTACAAAGGGGAAAAAACAAAAAATGATAAATCTACTAAAGTAATAGGTATAGAAACAATATTTATGTTTTGAATAGCTGTTCAAATAAGAGGACAGGTGTTGGGAACTTTTTTCAATCTATGCCCGATAGGGGATAAAAAAGTATGAAAATGTTTTTTTTTTTTTTGTACCATTTTTAAGCCACTCTTATCTATTGAACCAAACAAAATAGAAAAGAAATTTACCATTTTTAAGCCACTCTTATCTATTGAACCAAACAAACTAGAAAAGAAATTTGTAATGCAATCAATAAATGTGAAAAAATATTGAACGCGTATATGGTACTTTTTTGATTTCGGGTGCCAAAATGGTTAAAAAAGGAATAAAATGATAACTTAACACCTCATGAAGTAATATGAATAGGAACAATATGTTAACTGCGTTTTTATAAAAAGTACCGACTTCAATTGGCACCAAGAACCAAATATGCATATGTATCTTTTTAGAAATTAAGGGATAAAAGGGGAAAAATTGGTAATGTGTATAGAATAGTAAACTATGCATTTAACCATGTTATGCACATGCAATCATCTTTAGCTAAAGTTGTTGCACATGAGACGACGAATGTTTTTATGTAGCTATCACTGATTTCCGACAAGCGGCGCCACTGAAAATTACTCAAAATAAATTAAATCGTAAACTGTGCATTGGATCATGCTATGATATTTAGCGACGTTGCTGCCAATGAGCCGGCAAAGGTTTTTTAAATGATATGAACAATTTCCGAAAGGTGGCGCCACTGAAAATTACTAAAAATAAATTAAATCGTAAACTGTGCATTTGATCAGGGTATGATCTTTAGCAAAGTTCTTGCGCATAAGTCGACGGAGGTTTCTAAGTCGGTATGACCAATTTCCAAAATTATTGATATTAAACTATGCATTTGATCATGTCTTGATAGGACAAATTGAATAAAATGATTCAAAATTAATTGGATATATGTGTTCCGTCGTTTTTCTAAATTTATTTTAGTTGGTTTGTACTTTATGAAATATATGAAAACTTTAAAATTTGCCTCGAAATGCTTTTCATAAAGCTCCGAGCAAGGCTCAGGTACTGGTGATATAATATAGCTTTTGAATGTCGGATATAATCCATGATCCTTCAGACACTTCAACCCCTTCGACTAGATGCGTTAATTATTTTGCAGCTGCATTTTATGTCTAATTTTTATACAGAAGCGGTGCCTCCTATCCCAGAAGCGGTGCCTCCTATCCCATTTTTTTTACCTATCTGAGTGTATCTCGATCCCTTCAATATTTCGATTCATTTCGTTGCAAATCTATATTATAACTTCATCAATGAAGAACTTTGTGAAATAATTTACTGGAAATTTGACTTCTAAACCATTTTTTTCTTCCTTTAAAACAGTTTCTTGTTCCTCTATTTTAATCTAACTGTTAGTAAAAGTTTTGAATCAAAAATTTCTGTAGAAAAATTGTTTATCAAAAATTTTTCCTCCAGCAAATTTTTTTTCAAAAACTTTTCTATAGAAAATTTATTTGTCAAAAATTTGTCTATAGAAAATTTTTTTTTCAAAAATTATTCTATAGAAAATTTTTGTTATCAAAAATTATTCCATAGAAGATTTTTTTATTAAAAGTTTTTATATAGAAAATTTTCTTACCAAAAATTGTTCTTATTAAAAATTTTTCTTTAGAAAAATTGTTTATCAACAAATTTTCTATAGAAATTTTTTTTATCAAAAATTTTTCTATAGAAATCCTTATTATTAAAGATTTTTCTATAATTTTTTTTATTTAGTAGAACAATTTTGCTATAAAACATTTTTCTGTACAAATATTTTTTTATCAACAAATTTTCTATAGAAATTTTATTTATTAAAAATTTGTCTATAGAAAAATATTTTTATTGAACATTTTCTAAGAAAAATATTGTTATCGAAAAAGTTTCTATAGAAAAATTTTTTTTCGAAAATTTTCCAAAAATATTCCCAATTTGATTGGATTTATTTCAAACTTGGTAGAAATTTTTAAAACCCTGGGTAAAAACCGTTAAAAAATGTAATTTTGTTTAAATATGGGCAAATCCTGCGTGACGAACGATACATTTGTACAGATTTTGTTTTACTTAAATGAATTCCATTGTCGTTTTACATAAGATATCTTTGCACAGATTCCGGACAATTATAGTCCATCGATTGCTCTTTCGAGTGACATTTGTTAATTTACATAAAGAGTGTTCTAAAAAAAATATGCATTTACTATTTTAGACAAAATTTATCCATAGTGCAAGAAATAATTTATTTTTTGATCAAGTTAGTTTCTATAGATATGTCAGATACTATTATTTTAGAAATTATTCATTTTCAATAGTTATTTCAATCAAAATGGACTGCGAAAGAAAAGTTCGCGAAAATATAATTAAAACTTTTCAAAAAAATCCGTCATGGACTTTTAAATAATAGCTAAAAATTTGAAAGTTGACCCTCGAACGGTTTTTAATGCCATCAGACGGTATAAGGAAAACCTGAGCATTGAAAGAAAACCTGGATCAGGGAGGAAAAAAGGTCCAACAGATATTGGTAAGGCAAAAGAAGTCAAGCGACTCTTTCGAAGAGCGCCTAACACTTCTTTAAGAAAAGCAGCTCGTACGGTGAAATGTTCTACGAATTTTGCACATAGAGTCAAAGCTTATGCTGGACTGAAGACATACAAAGTCCAAAAGGTTCCAGATCGCAATGCTATAAAGAACTTAGAAGCAAAAAAAACGAGCGAAAAAATTGAAGTCTGATTTTATAAAAAAATACACCTGTTGTGTGATGGATGATGAAACATACGTACTGGCAGACTTTTCTCAACTTCCTGGTCAAGATTTTTATGTTGCTGATAAACGGGGCAATGTTCGGCAAGAGTTTTGCACAAAAAAACAAACAAAATTCCCTAAGAAGTTTCTCGTGTGTCAAGCTATCTGCAGTTGTGGCAAAAGAAGTAAAGTATTTGTGGCATCTGGCAAAATAAACACAGAAATTTATATAAAGGATTGCCTACAAAAACGGTTGTTACCCTTTTTGAGAGAGCACAGAGTGACTACATTTTTTTGCCCCGATTTGGCACCATGCCATTATGGAAAAAAGGCACTTGAGTGGTACTCAAAGAATAATGTCATTTTTGTACCACGAGAGGCAAATCCACCTAACTGTCCAGAACTTCGGCCTGTGGAAGGTATTGGGCTCTGGTAAAAAAGGAATTGAAGAACACAGGAAAGATTTCCAAGAACATGTCCGATTTTAAGCGCAGGTGGAACACATGCTCCAAAAAGGTATCAGAAGCAACTGTAAAATCTTTAATGGGAGGGTTTCCGAAAAAAGTCGATAATTTTGCAAAACCCGAGTACTAAGTTTAAATTTTAATGCTAAATGATTTTGTATAATAGTAGAGTTTTTATATTAAAAGGTTTGATTTTTATTTAAGAAAATCCAACTACAAATTTTATTTAGAGCACTCTTTATATGTTTTGGGAGAAAAAGATATTCGCTTTAAAAGTGCTATGACGGACGCTAAAAAAATGGAAGTGACTTTTTGTGTTTCTGTAATTTTTATCAAATTGTTCATAGTAATAAAAAAAAATTTAAATACATTGAAGATAGGGGAAAATCAGAGGATTACAAAACAGCTTTCATAAAATATTTTAAGGTTTCCAGTTGCGCCAAAAATCCAGAAATGAACTGTTGCGGACGCTATGTGACGGACAATTCAGTTTTTACTTGAATGTTTTTTATTAGCAAAAACTCATATTTCATGTCTTTTTTAATGGTTCGTAAATCAGTGATCCTAATGGTGTTATTTGTTGCCGAATTTCATCTCCTTCTTCTTCATGTTCGCGGTTAAAAATACGATTTTTGGACACAATTTAATATTCCACAAAACGGCTAAATACTTATATTTATTTAAAGTTTTAAACTTCTTAACTTACTTTGTACATCTTTTTTATCATCCCAATAATGCTGCGGCAAGCTCTTAGAGTGTCTCAAAAATTCAAAAAAAATTTTTTTTTCAAAAGCATCAACTTTGTCCCACTGTGCGTTTTTTTAACACCTTATATGTTTAATTTAATCTGTGGATATAGACAGTGGTATTCCTTAATAATTAAGACAGATATGTGTACGTAAATTTTGTATTTAATAGATATCATTTTGTAAAAAAATATATACTGTGACGGACGCTAAACACTTTCCTTTACATATTATTCTGTAAAATGCTATATTAACATCTACATATTTTTAGCCTAAGGTAAATTAAGTTCAATTGAAGAAAAAAGACAAATTAAAAAACCTTTATTTCTGTGACGGACGCTACTTACTGTGAGCCCTATTTTTACATGACGTTATTTATATCACTCCAATTACATTTGGTGAGGTTTTTACATCCAATTGTATGAAATTAAGCAGACTTTGAGTCCCTACTGATTTTTGATACCTCAGTGGATGCTTTTGCGATTTTTATGAACTTTTAAAAAACTTTTTATTTAAAAAAAATTTATAAAAATTCGAGATGGGAGCAAATAAAGACCTGCCATTCAACAAGACAGTAATCAAAAATTGTATCTATTATATATTCTAAAGGATCAATATATGGTTAATTTTTCCATTAACACAAAATTTTGTCCTTGGTCTAATGTTTTTCGGATTTACCCATATATATTTAGTTATAAAGGGTGGTTAAATTGTAAGGGCCGATGTTGAATGTGAACCACACCTAAACGCCAAGTTCTTTTTTGAAGTTTATTTGACATTTCTCTATTTCAGACTTACTCAATTTGAACCATGGAGAGATACACAATCCAACAATGTGTTAAGTTATCCAGACTTATTATAAAAATGGGCGTTCAAATCAAAATACAAATCATGCACTTCGTGATTTTTTTGGTCAATTTGATCGTCCAAATGTTCGTACAATCGCAAAAATCGTGGAAAAATTCGAGCAAACCGGGTCTGTAGAAGATGTGAGAAAACCATTGCATGCTCGTACAGCTCGTACTGCAGAAAATATTCCCGCTGTTCGCGATAGTGTGGCTGAAGAGCCGTCCACCTCAACTCGTCGTCGTGCCCAACAATTGCACCTCTCACACTCGTCGTTGGTGAACATTATGCATAAAGACTTGCATTTACACGCTTACAAGGTGCAATTGGCTGAAGAACTAAAGCCTCTTGACCATTCCAAACGTCGTGAATGGGCAGAATGGTGGCAAGAAATGGCAACAGTGGATGATCAATTTTCGAAAAAATCATCTTCAGTGATGAGGCACATTTTCACCTCAGTGGACTCGTCAATAAACAGAATTGCCGCATTTGGGCGAATGAGAATCCAAGAGTGATTGTCGAAAAACCAATGCACCCACAAAGAGTGACATCATCATCATCGGGCCGTATTTTTTCCAAAATGAGGCCGGTCAGGCAGTTACTGTGAATGGTGTTCGCTATCGTGAGATGATAACGAACTTTTTATGGCCCGAATTGGAAGATATGGATGTGGACGATATGTGGTTTCAGCAGGATGGTGCCACGTGCTACACAGCTAACGAAACAATGGCTCTTTTGCGCAACAAATTCAATGGCCATGTTATCACATGTCAATTGGCCGCGATGTCAATTGGCCGCCAAGATCATATGATTTGACACCGTTGAAAGAAAAGGTGTACGTCGATAAGCCAGCAACAATTCAAGAGCTAAAGGATGAGAAAATTCGGCACATTAACGGCATAGAACCTCCATTATGCTTCAGGGTCATCGAAAATTTGGACCATCGGATGGAGGTGTGCCGCCGTGGTCGCGGCGCCCATTTGACCGATATTTTGTTCCATACATAATTGAGTAATACCAATATATCACAATAAAATAAAATTACAATAAAGAGTGTTCTAAAAAAATATGCATTTACTATTTTAGACAAAATTTATCCATAGTGCAAGAAATAATTTATTTTTTGATCAAGTTAGTTTCTATAGATATGTCAGATACTATTATTTTAGAAATTATTAATTTTCAATAGTTATTTCAATCAAAATTGACTGCGAAAAAAAAGTTCGTGAAAATATAATTAAAACTTTTCAAAAAAAATCCGTCATGGTTTTTTAAAAAAATAGCTAAAAATTTGAAAGTTGACCCTCGAACGGTTTCTAATGCCATCAGACGGTATAAGGAAAACCTGAGCATTGAAAGAAAACCTGGATCAGGGAGGAAAAAAGGTCCTACAGATATTGGTATGGCAAAAGAAGTCGAGCGACTCTTTCGAAGAGCGCCTAACACTTCTTTAAGAAAAGCAGCTCGTACGGTGAAATGTTCTACGAATTTTGCACATAGAGTCGAAGCTTATGCTGGACCGAAGACATACAAAGTCCAAAAGGTTCCAGATCGCAATGCTATAAAGAACTTAGAAGCAAAAAAACGAGCGAAAAACTTGAAGTCTGATTTTATAAAAAAAATACACCTGTTGTGTGATGGATGATGAAACATACGTACTGGCAGACTTTTCTCAACTTCCTGGTCAAGATTTTTATGTTGCTGATAAACGGGGCAATGTTCGGCAAGAGTTTCGCACAAAAAAACAAACAAAATTCCCTAAAAAGTTTCTCGTGTTGCAAGCAATTTGCAGATGTGGCAAAAGAAGTAAAGTATTTGTGGCATCTGGCACAATAAACACAGAAATTTATATAAAGGAGTGCCTACCAAAACGGTTGTTACCCTTTTTAAGAGAGCACAGAGTGACTACATTTTTTTGGCCCGATTTGGCATTATGCCATTATGGAAAAAAGGCACTTGAGTGGTACTCAAAGATAATGTCATTTTTGTACCACGAGAGGCAAATCCACCTAAATGTCCAGAACTTCGGCCTGTGGAAAGGTATTGGGCTCTGGTAAAAAAGGAATTGAAGAACACAGGAAAGATTTCCAAGAACATGTCCGATTTTAAGCGCAGGTGGAACATATGCTCCAAAAAGGTATCAGAAGCAACTGCAAAATCTTTAATAGGAGGGTTTCCGAAAAAAGTCGATAATTTTGCAAATCCCGAGTACTAAGTTAACATTTTAATGCTAAATGATTTTGTATAATATGTCATTATATTTGCGTATTTTGTAGAGTTTTTATATTAAAAGGTTTGATTTTTATTTAAGAAAATCCAACTACAAATTTTATTTAGAGCACTCTTTAATTTCCTAAATAGTTTGTGTTTTATTTAAAATCAACATCGGCCCTTGAAATTTAACCACCCGATATTATAAACAAAAATTAAATTCTTATCTGCATTGAGTTTTTAATAATATTTCAAAAAGGGTTAATATTTAAAGACATTCCCAACATTTGTGTTCATTTATTGCCAAATTCAAATGAAAATATATAAATTTCCTTTTGACTTTCCTGCCTTTAAAAGCCGACAAGAATTATAATAAGTATTTGTTAAGAATTCTGTTAATAAATGTCAATTTTCTCTCCTCATAAAAGTAGATCCAATTTGCCTTTTGCCATTTGTTATGCTCTAATAACAAAATGTTATTTTGTCCCTTTTTTGCATTTTCTATTTTCATTTAAATGATTATGGTTTCGTTTTAGAAAATGCTTGTCCCGTGGTTTTTACTTTCGTTTCAGATCTCACCACAGGAAGTGAGTGGTGGCCGAAGAGGGTGTCATAATCAGTTTCGACAGAGTTTTGTAAGCATCCGAAAAATTTTTATGAAAGTCGCCAGTAATGATATAAATTTTAAGTTAAGCTGAAATCATGTTTAATTTTTAAAACATTTTTTTAGAAGTTGCCAAAAAATATTTGGTTTAAAATATGTGGGTTTTTGAACACGATTCAACTTTTTTTCCATTTGCTTAATTTTTTTATTTTTTTTTTTAGTTGTTGGGAAAAAAACCCCTTAATGATTTTTTTTTTTCAACATTTTTAAATATTCTTTTTTAGCTGTATATACATATATAGCTACACATCTATAGACATCGAACCCATTATAAGTATGGTCTTATTAAAACAAACGTACGAGATTTGAAACCACAAAAAATTCAATTTTCATTACATTTTCTATTAACACTGGACAACAGTTAAAATGCCTCTATATTTATACCAGCTAAGAGCAACTTTTTTGTTTTCCTATAACCAGTGATAGCAGTTGTTGTCGTCATACCTATAATTTGTTATTTTGCTACCCATTACTGATTTATACGCTACATCATCATAAGCGGGAAAGGTATTGAAAGTTTGTGGTGGTGCTAATAGTACTTGGATGATAGTACAAAAATAAACAAGAACTCTAGTAATATCCTATACTAATTTTTTGTTTTTATCCTCATCACAATGGGGGTATATTGAGATTGTCATTCCGTTTGTAATTTCCTTAATATTGGCTCAAAAGCCAAAAGCGATATACAGTTAGCTCATAAAGTGAGTGCTCACTTTATCTTTTTTTATTTGAGTAAATTTTCTAAAAGTTAGTAATTTTATTTTTGTTTAATTTAACGTCAATTCTTACATTTCATAGTGTTTTCAGTTAAATTATGCTTATTTGAATTAAATTTCTTTTCCTAATTAAAACTTCGACAGCAAAAACATAAAAAGTACCAATTTTAAACTTCAAAAAGTGAGTGCTCATCACTAAGAAATGTATTTAAAAAAAGTAACGGAACATTTTGTACACACAACCCGCTCAATTATGAAAGAAAAATGAAAGAAAATCTACTTTAGCTTATTTTGGCGAGCGCTGTTGAAAGTAAAGGTAGCTTTTGAAGAATTTTTTAAATATGTCCCCAATACGAAAGGAAACAACTGAATCAGGGCGAAAAATTATAATAAATCTGCGAGAATCTGGTCATTCTCTTCGTAAAATTGGAGAAATGGTTAAAAGACCTTATTCGACAGTAAAAAAAATTATTGACAAATATAATAAAACAAAATCCATTGCTAATGCACCAAGATGTGGACGACCTCATGTACTTTCCGATGCAGAAAAACGAGCTCTGGTCCGAGAAATCAAAAAGACTCCAAAAATAACGGCATCAGAATTGACCAGAAACCTTAATAAAAATTCTAACAAAAATGTTTGCCCAAATACTGTACGAAAAGTTCTACATGAAGCTGGTTATAATAGTCGTGTTGCCCGACAAGTTAACAAGATTAAACGACTTAAGTACGCCAAGGAGCATCAAAATAAGTCAATGGATTTCTGGAATAGAGTCGTTTTCACGGATGAAAGTAAATTTAACATTTATGGCAATGATGGAAGATGCAGAGTGTGGAGAAAGCCAAACGAACAATTTCAGAAGAAAAATTTATGTCCAACATTCAAACACGGGGGTGGATCAGTGCTTGTATGGGGATGTATGAGCGCGGCTGGTGTTGGAAACTTGCATATAGTGGAAGGGATTATGGACCACAAAAAATATATAGAGATTTTGAAAACCCACCTCCAACCCAGTGTTCAAAAAATGGGAATAGCGGAAAATTTTATATTTACTCAAGACAATGATCCAAAACATACGGCACAAAACACTAAGCTGTGGCTATTGTACAACACCCCGAAATGGATGGAAACTCCCCCTCAATCTCCTGATATTAATTCGACTGAAAATCTGTGGGATCATCTGGAAAGAAAAATTAGAGAACGAAAAGTGACAAATAAGGATGAATTAATAACCGCTCTACAAGAAGAATGGTCAAAAATTCCCCGCGATGTAACTCGAAATTTGGTTAATTCGATTCCAAGAAGACTAGAGGCGATAATCAAGAACAAAGGATCTCACACAAAGTATTAAAATCAAAATTCCAAATGCTTATTTTGGAAAATATTATAAGTGAGCACTCACTTTTTGCAGTACAAAATTGAAGTAACTTTTAGTTTTATGTTTTATTTATTAGAATAAGGAAATATTTTTATTTATGTGATATATAGTTTTAAAGTACACTAAAAGTGTAACTGAAATAAATTTTTAATTTTTTATATGTAACTTAATTTGTTTGAAAAGTGGTTTTGAAAATATGAGGTATGTATGAGCACTCACTTTTT
Source organism: Stomorhina lunata (assembly GCA_933228675.1). Classification (NCBI taxonomy): domain Eukaryota; kingdom Metazoa; phylum Arthropoda; class Insecta; order Diptera; family Rhiniidae; genus Stomorhina; species Stomorhina lunata. The sequence goes on from OW121744.1 coordinate 42,382,883, forward strand.
GAGCCAACTGTATATTCTGAATCCTTAGGAAATTCTAAGAAAATTAAGCGATGCTCGTCTGTCTGTTGAAATCACGATAACGTCTAAACGAAAAGAGCTAGCTCACTGAAACTTAGTAAAAACATTTTACATTTTTAAGAAAATTTTGGTATTGAAATCAGACAAAATCAGTTCAATCGGTTTGAGCATAGGTCCCGTATAACCTCATTTAGGGTCATCGCTTTTTTTGCTAGCAAATGACAAATTATAACAGGTATGATGACAAAATTTGGTACCTAAAAGTTTTACATAAGCACTAGGCAGCACATAAAATTTCATCGAAATTGGTTCACATTTAACCATAGCTCCCATATAAAAAACTTACGGAAACAGCCTAAATTCCACCTAAAATTCACTTAAATGCCAATAAATGATAAAGTGTAATTGCTTTGGCCACTAAATTTAGCACAAGGAAGTCTTATGTGAATGCCAACCAGTGTGCACAATTTTGTCACAATCGGTCACCATTTGACCATAGCTCCCATATAAAAAACTTACGGAAACACAAAAATTCAGAAAGAAATAGGGGTTTATGTCCGTCTGTCCGTCAGATAAAAGCGCGATAGCGCCTTAACGAAATGGCTACAGCAACAAAATTTTACAAAAGGAAGTTTTATGTGAATGCCAGCCAGTGTGCAAAATTTACAATCGGTTACTATTTGACCATAGCTCTCATATAAAAAACTTACGGAAACACAAAAAAAAAAGAAAAGACGGTTAATGTCCATCTTTCCGTCAGAGAAAAGCGCGATAGCTCCTTAACTACAAGAGCTAGAGAGACAAAATTTAGCAAAAGTATTTTCGATATGATATAGAAATTGTGCGCTGAAAATGGGTAAAATCAGTTCACATTTAGTTAGAGCTCCCATATAACCCTGCCCTGGGAATCACATTTATGCTGATAAATTAAATAAAATTGTAAAATCTATGACTACTAAATTTAAAACAGAGAAGTTTTATGCAACTTTCAGTCAGTGTGTCAAATTTTATAGGAATCGGTCCATTTTTGACCATAGCTTTCATATAAAAACCGCTCCCGGTAACCACTAAAATGCCACAAACGCCTGTTAAAAGCTATTAAATTATAAACTATGTCAGATATGGCCACTAAATTTTGTACAAATAAACTTTATATTAATACCAGCCAGTATATTAAATTTTGCAACAATCGGTCAACATTTGGCTATAGTTCTTATATATATAACATCCCCTTTTTATATCTACAATCAAAAAGATTTGGAGGTACATTCATTATATTAAGATTGCATCTACGAAATTAGTTAGCTATCAATCAATGTTAGGTCCAGACTTTATACACGGTAGATGCATTAGGAACTCCTAACAAAATATATGAGCCTTCCGTGCTGCTATCAACATGTTTATGGCACAACGAAACAGCTTATTAATGTAAAACTGTATTCGGTTATGGAACAGCATCTTGTCCGAGGTAAATACTAAGGAAACCACTTAGATACTTTTAAATGTTAAACTATAGTAACTATACCACTGAAACCGAATTTAGTCCAAATATATTACCAACAATACCTCATTTGGTCAACATTTTGAATTAGCTGCACTCTCGTACAACTTGATGGTGGGTATACAAGATTCGGCACAGCCGAATATAGCAATCTTACTTGTTATAATTTAAATTTTTTCAAAACTATTTTTCGATGCGATTTTGCATATTTCAAATCTGATTTCGATACATTGCAATATGTATAATTGATAAGTATTGCTTGAGTTTTTTGTGTTTCTTTTATAAAAAGTGATTTTGAAGCATCTAAATAGAGATTTTTTTGTTAATGGAGACATATATGTCCCAATTTTTTACTTGTGTAGCTTTGCGTAGCAGTTTTGTGCGTGAAAGGGTTAAAACTTACACAATTATAATAAAACAGAGTACGTCATAGTACCAGAACTCAACAAAGTACGTTATAGTAACCAACGAAGTACATTATTTTTAGTGTACTTAGTGAAGGTTCGCTTTGATAAAGGTTTTGTATTTTAACAGGTACTCTAATAAAATAGAAGACAAGGCTACGTATAGGACTTTATAACGAACTTGCCTAAGTACAGTATAGTACGGTACCTTAAAGTACAGTATTTTAGAGCATTTTTTCGAACCTTGCCTAAACTTATATACAATTGGTCCTTTCGATATCGTTCCTTAAAATGTAATAAGATTAATTTTAAACGGGTAACTCAAAAGTCGATTTTAATTTTTTAACAGATTCAACTGCTCTGACAAAAGTTTTGTTTTGCTGCACAGTGTTATCATCCGTTTGGTTGTAGTCATCGATTTTTTTACACATTGAAATTTGCCAGAGAAACTAATTTAATTTCACTTTTAATGCTTTCATACTAATTAGTTTGAGTCAACAAATAAATGCATAATAAAAATTAATGAATAAAACTTTTTTAGATCTAAAAATGTAATTGAGTTCTCTCTACGAAAAAAAAAACTTTATATTATGAAAACTCTTAAATGTGTATTCGTATTAGAGCTTAAAACTTCTAAAAGCATGTCCACAATCCGGAAATTATTTTGGTAACTTCTCAGATGCTAACAGTACAGTTTTCTAAAATTTTAGGTAGAAATATATATCGACAAATTTATATCAAAAAATAACAAATTTGTCGGGATGTAAATATTATTCAAAAAGAATGAGTATTCGCATTTGATCCCAAATCTGTTACATTTATTTATTAATAATAAATGTTACAGATTGCGAATAATCTTTCTTTTTGAAAAATATTTTCTATAGAAAAAACTTTGATAAAAATATTTTTCTATAGAAAAATTTTTGATAAAAATATATTTCTAAAGAAAATTTTTAGCTAAAAATATTTTTCTATATAAAAATTTTTAATAGAAATATTTTTTTATAAAAAAATTTTTGATAAAAACATTTTTCAATAGAAAAATTTTTGATAAAAATGTTTTTCTATTGAAAAATTTTTGGTAAAAATGTTTTTCTTTAGAAAAATTTTTGGTAAAAATGTTTTTCTTTAGAAAAATTTTTGGTAAAAATGTTTTTCTTTAGAAAAATTTTTGGTAAAAATGTTTTTCTTTAGAAAAATTTTTGGTAAAAATGTTTTTCTTTAGAAAAATTTTTGGTAAAAATGTTTTTCTTTAGAAAAATTTTTGGTAAAAATGTTTTTCTTTAGAAAAATTTTTGGTAAAAATGTTTTTCTTTAGAAAAATTTTTGGTAAAAATGTTTTTCTTTAGAAAAATTTTTGGTAAAAATGTTTTTCTTTAGAAAAATTTTTGGTAAAAATGTTTTTCTTTAGAAAAATTTTTGGTAAAAATGTTTTTCTATAGAAAAATTTTTGGTAAAAATGTTTTTCTATAGAAAAATTTTTGGTAAAAATGTTTTTCTATAGAAAAATTTTTGGTAAAAATGTTTTTCTATAGAAAAATTTTTGGTAAAAATGTTTTTCTATAGAAAAATTTTTGGTAAAAATATTTTTCTATAGAAAAATTTTTGATAAAAATATTTTTCTATAGAAAAATGTTTGGCAAAAATATTTTCTATAGAAAAATTTTTGGTAAAAATATTTTTCTCTTTTATCGAAAATTTTTGTATAGAAAAATTTTTCTATAAAAAAAATTTTTGATAAAAATATTTTTCTATAGAAAAATTTTCCATAAAAATATTTTTCTATAGAAAAATTTTCGATAAAAATATTTTTCTATACAAAAATTTTCGATAAAAATATTTTTCTATAGAGAACTTTTTAATAAAAATATTTTTTTATAAAAAAAATTTTGATAAAAACATTTTTCAATAGAAAAATTTTTGATAAAAACATTTTTCGATAGAAAATTTTTGATAAACATGTTTTTCTATAGAAAAATTTTTGGTAAAAATGTTTTTCTATAGAAAAATTTTTGGTAAAAATATTTTTTTATAGAAAAATTTTTGGTAAAAATATTTTTCTACAGAAAAATTTTTGGTAAAAATATTTTTCTACAGAAAAATTTTTGGTAAAAATATTTTTCTTTTGAAAAATTTTTGGTAAAAATATTTTTCTTTAGAAAAATGTTTAGCAAAAATATTTTTCTTTAGAAAAATTTTTGGTAAAAATATTTTTCTTTTGAAAAATTTAGAAAAATTTTTCGTAAAAATATTTTTTTTTAGAAAAATTTTTGGTAAAAATATTATTCACTAAAAAATTTTTGTTAAAAATATTTTTCTATAGAAAAAATTTTGTTAAAAATATTTTTCTATAGAAAATATGTTTGTAAAAAATTTTTCTATACAAAAATTTTAGATAAAAAAATGTTTGATAAAAATATAAAAAAATATTTTTCTATAGAAAAATTTTTGATAGAAATATTTTTCTATACAAACATTTTTGATAAAAATATTTTTCTGTAGAAAATTTTTCGATAAAAATATTTTTCTGTAGAAAAATTTTCGATAAAAATTTTTTTCTGTAGAAAAATTTTTGATAAAAAATATTTTTCTATAGAAAAATTTTTGACAAAAATATTTTTCTATAGAAAAATTTTTGATAAAAATATTTTTCTATAGAAACATTTTTGATAAAAATATTTTTCTATAGAAAAATTTTTGATAAAAATATTTTTCTATAGAAAAATTTTTAATAAAAATATTTTTCTATAGAAAAATTTTTAATAAAAATATTTTTCTTTAGAAAAATGTTTGGCAAAAATATTTTTCTTTAGAAAAATTTTTGATAAAAATATTTTTCTATAGAAAAATTTTTGATAAAAATATTTTTCTATAGAAAAATTTTTGATAAAAATATTTTTCTTTAGAAAAATGTTTGGCAAAAATATTTTTCTTTAGAAAAATTTTTGATAAAAATCTTTTTCTATAGAAAAATTTTTGATAAAAATATTTTTCTATAGAAAAATTTTTAATAAAAATATTTTTTATAGAAAAATTTTTGATAAAAATATTCTTCTATAGAAAAATTTTTGATGAAAATATTTTTCTATAGAAAAATTTGTGATAAAAATATTTTCCTATAGAAAAATTTTTGATAAAAATATTTTTCTATAAAAAAAATTTTGATAAAAATATTTTTCTATAGAAAAATTTTTGAGAAAAATATTTTTCTATAGAAAAATTTTCGATAAAAATATTTTTCTATAGAAAAATTTTCGATAAAAATATTTTTCTATAGAAAAATTTTTGATACAAATATTTTTCTATAGAAAAATTTTTGATAAAAATATTTTTCTATAGAAAAATTTTTGATAAAAATATTTTTCTATAGAAAAATTTTTGATAAAAATATTTTTCTATAGAGAAATGTTTGTTAAAAATACTTTTCTATACAAAAATTTTTGATAAAAATATTTTTCTATAGAAAAATTTTTGATAAAAATATTTTTCTATAGAAAAATTTTTGATAAAAATATTTTTCTATAGAAAAATTTTTGATAAAAATATTTTTCTATAGAAAAATTTTTGATTAAAATATTTTTCTATAGAAAAATTTTTGATAAAAATATTTTTCTATAGAAAAACCTTTGCTGAAAATATTTTTATATAGAAAAATTTTTGATAAAAATATTTTTCTATAGAAAAATTTTTGATAAAAATATTTTTCTATAGAAAAATTTTTGATAAAAATATTTTTCTATAGAAAAATTTTCGATAAAAATATTTTCTATAGAAAAATTTTTGATAAAAATAATTTTTCTATAGAATAATTTTCGATAAAAATAATTTTTCTATAGAAAAATTTTCGATAAAAATAATTTTTCCATAGAAAAATTTTCGATAAAAATATTTTTCTATAGAAAAGTTTGGCTTTTCAAGTTCAAAACTTAAGCTGACCAACATTCCTGCTATATGCACTTAAATTTCGATAATTGAATGTACTTACCTTAGTTTTATGTATTCTTGACGAACACGAACATTATTAGAAAATCTCTATTAATGTATGTATTTCATTCCAACTTTTATATTAAATGAATTCAGATGCAAAAGCTTTCAAAATAAAAAGGATCAATATATAAATATGTATTGTATTATGCAAAATAATACTATTTTCTTCTCTTTTATTTCCAGTTCAAAAAAGTTCTTAACCTAAATAAATCCTTTTCTTTTTCTGAGCAATTGCTTTTTTCCCAAAGAATTTAAATGCTACAGACAAAACCTTTATGCAATTGTATTAATTTTTATGGTCTACTTACTTAAGGGGTCAAAGCCGGTTATGAACTCAGGACAGCGTTCGTAAGCAGAGGTACCCGCTGCAGTGTCCGGCCAACAGAGCCAACCATCAAATGTACCAGGACAAAATTTACCTAAAGTTGTTGAAAAAAATTACAAAAAATCGCATTAAAATTTTAAGGGTAATCCATTAAATTAAGACAATTTTATAGAGTTGAAATAAAAAGAAACAAAGAAAACACTTCATTATTTATTTAAAGAAACGCTAAATGGATTATAAAAGTGATGTTAAAATAATGAACATAATTTTTGTGTATTTTATAGCTAATTATCTTGTTTGAGTTACTCTTTATACAATTAAGTTTGAAAAATGAAAACATTTGATGTTAAATGTTGCACAGTGGCTTAAAATTGAACTTTTATGCAGTTAGTTTTTAGTTATGTTGTATATAATTTATTGTTATACGTGTATTAGGTGTATTTTAAGTTAAACATAATTGTTCGTCGATTAACTAAGGAATGTTTTTGCAGCACGTTTCATACATCGAAATGCAAAAAATAGAAGGACGGTCTGTTGAAATCGGTTGAAAAACGCCTGAGATATCGTCAAAATACCAAAACTCATGTGTGACATATAACATTTTTCATTGAAAAGTACATTTCAGAAAGAAAAGAAAAACCATACTCATGATGGACTAGCCTTCATAAATTATATATCATATTATAGGAAATCCCCCAGCAAAGCTCTCTGTTAAAATTTCATCGAAATCGGCCCAGAAACACCTGAAATATCGCCAAAACACTACATTTGATGTTCCCCAAATTGCCGAATGTGCTCATTTGTTTAAAAAACACAATCGAAAAATCAGAAAAACAATTTTCCTTGACAGATAAATTATATATCAGACTTTAGGAAATTCTTAAGTGAAGCACGCTATTGAATTTCATGAATACTCATCAATAAACACCTAAGATATGGTCAAAATACTAAAATCAATGTATTGCAAATCGCCAAATTCAAAATTTTTAAGAAAACTTTATTTGATTTTTTAGCCATTTTCAGGTACGGTCAGACTCATTAAACATTTAAATCAAATATTTTAAGTAAAATATTGTCAAAACAATATATTTAATAAAAAATTTGGGGTCACACTTGCACATTTATTTGACGATTTTTATTTGATAAAATACAGAAAAAATACGTTCAAAGTACAACCAAAAAAACAAGTTTTATTTATGGTCACACTGAACATTAAATATTTTCCCAAAAAATATTTGATCAAATTTTGGCTAAACAAAATTGAGCATCTAGCAATTTGCTTCTCATATTTGATGTTGTTGTTTCTCAAGTTTAATGTTGTTGTTTCTCATATTTGATGTTGTTGTTTCTGCTTGAATATTAAACAATACACATGCTCAGCTGTTATTTATCCCTGTTTGATGTTACAAAATTTTTGTAAGATTAAATAATTATTTAATCAAAATTTAAAAAAATATTTGCGGGTCAGATTAGGAAAATTTTTATTTGATGGCAAATGATTTTGTTTTCTTCAAATCAGCATGTTTCTTGTTTGAACCTCAAAAATATTTTGTGGTCAGACTACGAGGATCAAATATTTGATAATTTCGATTAAATGTTTAATCAGTGTGACCGTGCCTTAACAATACGCCCCCATTCTCTTCACCTAGGGATAGGATACGCACAGAACCGGAGGATAATTCAATAACAGATGTCATGAATTGGTATACTTCTGTTAACAAGGCTTTGTTACAGCATTTGTCCGAACAAATTAAGGAGGCGGATAATAGTGGAGTTTGGGGGTAAAGTATGGGATGATGGGATGAAATTTGTTAAACAAAAATTTTGTATAAAGAAGGACCGATTTTAATGAAATTTAATAGTGTGTATTGAGTCAGTACGCCCTAAAACCTGATATATAATTTATTTTGGTGCATTTCCGAAGAGCTTCACAAATCTGATTTCGGCAGACGGATATACATTATAAATACTCGTATATCTTAAATCAGTGGTCTGACTTTTGAATATTGTAAAGCAAATATATTTCTGTATGATGGGCCTGTATAATTCAATATAAGATTTTAGGAAATCTTCCAACTCAGCACGCTATAGAATTTGATTAAAATTGGTCCACAAACATCTGGAATATCTCCAAAACTCTACAATCGATTAAAATTTCCTAAAACTCTACAATCGATTAAAATTTCCTAAAACTCTACAATCGATTAAAATTTCATAAAAATATAGTTTTTGGCAATTTGCGTAGCAGTGAGTGTTGTAGAGATATCTCCTGTGTTTATTTTAATTCTAAGACATGATATATTATTTCATGTCAGGAGCTCCACAAACTGCATATGACAAGAATTTGTGGTCTGATATTCGCACATTGTGAAACAATTATAACATACATATATTTAAATATAATATAACAAATTGTAGGTAATCTTTTTAGAACTTACATTAACTACATCTCATTACAGTTCTGATATAACACATTACAATAGAGATATCGCCAAGAGACCAGAACCAAGATAACATTTTTTAACAAAATACGATGGAACTTTTGTGACTTTTTGTATTGAATTGTTGTATATCGATGAGGAGTATCTTTCTAGGATTTACACAGGAAATAATTTACTCAAATTGACAGCCTAAAATCTTTTTAAAAATTTATTTTGCAGAAACATCTAAACCTAATAAAATGTGAAATGGTTCGATAAAAGACAACTTTCAAATATTGTTCAGGAAGAACCCATCAAAATCAGTCTTCTTACTTGGGAAATGGACTTGGTTATATAAAAAATACAGTTTGGATACAAAGGCTACAATAATACTTTTCAAATGTTATCGTTTATGTATTCATCTTAATAAGTCCATTAACTCTAAAATTATAACTACTTTTCCGACATAGATATTTTACGTTAGTAACCATAAGTTTGAGGCCCAATGCTCCACTGGGAGTCAAGGATAACAGAAGAACCATAAGTTTTCTAGTATAGGTCTGATATCCATTCGAAAGTTGAATATCTAACTAATTCCGTATACCCTAACATTCTAAGGCTTGTATAGATCGATTAAACAATCACTCCCAAATATTATTGCCAAAGGTCATATCTAGATCGATCAGCTTACGTCTAGAGTTTTAGATAAATAACCAAGATTCTTTTTATAAACGTTATACGTAATTAATGAATTCAATCATATGTATATAAAGAAGGAACAATATTTACCAAATACTTTTGAAAATTGACTCAACAGTTTACTAAGTTCAGATAAGGGTGCATATTTATGCAGTTTTTTAAACCGCGACTGTTTTCTGATTTTTAGTTTTCTTTTAATCAGAAAATACGTATATAGAAATTTAAGCCGCAGTATAAATCAGGGTAAGAAAATATTCACGAGTGTGAAGCTCATTTGTCTAAATTCAGCACTTTCTCAAGAGTTGTAAGTAATGTTTTTTTGTTTTGTTACACACAATTATGACTAAAGATTAACTTATACAACTCTCGCGCGTGAAGAGTGAATAAAATTTAAAAATCATTTCCTCATGCGCACGACTAAACTAAACTTCAACATAAGCAGGCGCATGAGCATCCACATTTGTCATTCATTCATTTTTAATTTAGTTAATTATCATTATTAGTTAATTACAATTGAGTCTTTTACATTTTCAGCAGGATAAATCTACGGTTACGAGGCCTAGAGATTTGTACTGTGAAAAAATTGCAGAAAAATAAATAATGTAATATTTTTTATTTATCAATGCGGTTTTTGATAAATAAAAAACAGATTGAATCATTTTTTTCAAAATATCAAAAACAAAATATCAAAATATTAAAAATACATATGTATATGTATTTCTATGCACTTTTGTTTAAAGGCCTTGCGATATTTCCCGCTGTGTTTCTTCTCTGTTCTCTCGAACCATTTATTTTTTTGCAATAATTTGATTTTGTTCTTGTATTTTTTGTTTTTGTCTTTTCTTTAACAAAGCAGAAATTTAGTTAATATTTCTTCTAATGTGCCACTCACGGGCAAGTCGTACGCTAGTCGTGTAAAATATTTTTTGTGAGTGGCACACAAAATGTGGTTTTCATTTTTTAGTTGATCGTGACTTGTGTAGAAAAAGTTTACTCTTGTCAACACGAGTAAGAGATGAATGTACAAGAAAAATTTGTTAATACCCATGACTGTGTGCGAGATTTTTATAAAAAGGAATTTTTGCACATGAGTAAATGTGTGAAATGAGTGTTCAAATCCTTACCCTGGTATAAATAAAGGTAATTTAATTTCTGTAGGATTCACTTAAAGTAGTCTTCAGAAACATACATATTTGAACAAAAACTCTTTCGATTATGTTCTTTACTTTTTAACCCAGATAGAACCGCTAAACACCATTGGTGAAGGGTATTTAAGATATGGCATAGCCGAATTTAACACTCTTACTTGTTTTTAATTTGGTCCACATTTGTAGATATATGAGATATATTTCTAAATTTAACACAATTTTATAACACTTTTACTTGTCTTTTAGTAAAATTTATCGTTTTCAAGATGTGGTTAAATAAGTGTAGTCTGTACTCAATAGAAACTCAAAATAAAAAATAAAAATTAAAAAAACTGATCCATAGAATTTTAGATTTCGCGTTTTATTGTACTTAGAGGACCATAGCACATAACAAAACTAGTAAGAAAGTGCTAAAGGCGGTCAATAATACCCTTCACCACTGTTTTTTTCGTGTATGAAGACAAATATTTTCCAAATTTTATACAAAGATTTTCCGAAAACATATATTTACCCTATTTCCGTAGTCTTGACCTATATGGGAGCTGGGGTCAAATAAAGACCGATTGTCTAGAAATTCAGCATTTTTTTAACAGTTTCGGATTAACGAACAATTTAGTATTTTCTGTCTCATTTGGTGAGTTTTGGCTGAAGATTTTGTATGGGAGCTATGCTCAAATATGGATCGATTGCAACAAAATTTGATATAGTAAGTATTTATTTCAAATTTAATGAAAATATACTGATTTTTGCCAAAATAACAATTCCGTTAAGTGAGACCTATGAAAGATATCCTAAGTTATGGAATTTTAATAGCCAAATTATCTTAGGAATTATCTCTAAATCGTCTCAGGGAGTGAGTTTATTGGTATACCAAAAGGCTAAGGGACTAAGACCAATATTTCTATACATTACATACATCAGCACAAACTGTCTTCATCATTCCAGCCGTTCTCAAGTGATGCAATTTTAAAGAAAAAGGGAATTCATCCCCATTTTTCGATCCCCAGGTACTTCTTGGTCCATTTTCAAAAAATTAAAAAGCGAAAAACTATCCTATAGTAAGAAATACCCACATTTGAAACTTTAATTAATGTAATTTTTAGTATTTGACTTATATGGAAGAGGTCATTCCTACTTGAGATTAAAAAGAACTGCCTTTTTTACCTACCGGTAACATTTTAATATACTGTCAAAATTTCGGAAAAATACAAATTTGTCATATTTAATATTTGAGGAGGGGTCACGCCCAAATGAGATTTCAAAAAATATGGCCTACTTTAACCACGGGTCACACCTTACCATACTGTCAATATTCCAAAAAACTCGGTCCTCTAGTTTCGGCGCACATTAATATCAAACAAAATACAAACAAATGGACGTTAACATTTTTTTATACCCTTCACCACCATAGGTGGAAGGGGTATATTGGGTTTGTGCTGATGCTTGTAACGCATAGAACTATTGGTCTGAGCCCCACTTTAAGTGTACCAATAGACTCAGAATCACTTCCTGAGTTGTTTTAACGATGTCCGTCCAGCTGGCTGGCTGGTCGGTTCCATGTAAGCTTTTTATCAATGTACAGGTCGTAACTTTAAAGATAATTTGATGAAATTTGGCACAGGCTCATATTTTAATCAAAATCGGATTACTATTTCGGGTACCTCCCATAGGGATGCCTTCCCGGAATAGAGTTTTTGGTTCTTTACAGCCACAAATTTAGTTGTATTTTAATAATATTCAGCACAAATGTTGCTTATAATAACTTTAATCAGTGTATCTAATTTTGCAGGAATCGGCCTATATTTGACCATACCTCCTATACAAGACATATTCTCAAAAGTACTTAAAATAATAATGAATGCTTAACCCTTATGTGTATACCAAGGTACCCCGGTACCTTTAGCACTTTCATCTTAACTTTTTTAATGAAAACAGATGGTTCACAAACCTCAAACTTCTTGAGAACTCCTAACTATTGAAATAGTTTAAATTATTATTACTTTTAAGCTAAAAAATTATATTGTATAGGCGCTGTGGTCCAATTTATATCTTATATACGTAACCGTACGGCAAGGTACCCGAGTACCTTCATACATTATATATGAAAAAACTGTAATAAAAAGTAAAATTTTATTGACAGATAACTAAAGCAAAATTAGACAGATTAGTTATAAATATTTTATATATGAATATTTATGTAGAAACAAGATTTACACTATTTTCTTTGTTTTATACATAGTTTCGAATTTTTTTTAAATTTTATTCTTGACCCTGGTTATAAAAGGGCTAGTGACATCCAATTTCAACCAATATTCTAAAATATATATTTTTATCCGATGCAATAATCATAATTTCAGTTCTGCTTATAAAAACTGCTAATATGTAACAATTTACGTGCTTTTTTATAACTTTGGTGAAAAATTATGTTTTTGTCGAAATACTTTGATTTTAAGTCGCAGGTACGACTAAGCCGTTAAAGATATTGCTCCAGTTCTTTCTTTGTGGTAATCTGTAGGGGGTTCTAACTATAACGGGAACTTTTTTACTTTTTTCGATTTCGTTTAACAATCTATTTTAAAAAACCAAAAAAGGAGTTTTTAAAACGGTATGAACAAAGTACTTTTTTTCGTCTTGTGCAAAAGTGACATATCGTTAGCCCATTGCATCAAAAATGGGTATTTAAATATCGTAAAGCCTTAAAAAATTAAAACTAGTCAAACTTTTTAAAGTTTTTTTTTTAAATAATAATTTTTTTATAGCATATGCTCAGGAGAGTCTTCAAGGACATAGGATATTTTATAAAACCTTTGATAATTAGAGAAGTCTTCAACCGATTTTAAGGTTATATATCATGTATTTGGATTATTGGAGTCAAATGTAGAAAAATTGGAGGCTACATCTTCCTGTAGTACGAAACTTAATTTACTTAATACAAATTTATGGTATACATATATATTCGCCATGACTTGTATCCTTACAACCGCCACGTTGAATTCACCTTGAGATTTACTATAAATGAACGTGCATTGTAACTCTCAGAGTTATTTTCCGAGATCACTCATTTATTTTCTCCAAAAATGTTTGTTCACAATAATTTTTCCATATAGGTACCCGGGTACCTTGTCATTCTCTTAAAGGTGTTTTTTTTGCCATACACATAAGGGTTAAAAACGCTTATAAGTTTAAAGATAAATGCATTTGTTTACTAAAACTTTGCACAGATAAATATTTTGTAATTATAAACCTATAACCAAAATTCGGTAACAATCAATCCACAGTTGACCCTTGCTCCCATTTCAGGCCCTTAGCCGGAAGTGACAAAAATCTACTTAAATCTATTTAATTCTTAAAAATAGCACACAGTATATCGAGCCATAACCGCCAAAAGGGCTTAAGCGACATGATGGACGATTTTCATTTTAATATTAAAATTTATTATTTATGACCATCTGCATCATCTCACAAAATATCAGGGCAGTAGAGTTTACCGTTATGATTTTACAGCAAAAACAATAAAGACTTAAGTACAATTCATTGTCCAAAGATATTTAAAAAACTGCTTCTCCTGTAAATTTTAGTTTTTGGCGCTTGAGTCTTTTTTGGCGGTTAGAGCTCGATATGTACGTATGTATGTCTCTAAGACTTAAGGAAAACTTGTAAAATTGTTGGTCCATGTTTGACCTTAGTAGTGAAGGGTATCATATAGTCAGGCTTGACCGAATATAGTTTTTTTTTACTTGTTTATTTATATAGATTACCCAAGATGCTACTGTGCCACCTTTATGACTTAAATAACATGAATAAAAGTCCACTAATATAAATAAAATTCCTTTGTTCTAACTTCAAAAGCTTCTTTTTTATTTCCCTTTACATTTAAAGCTCCAAATAAGTTTTATAATTAAAAATATTTTATTTACCTGACACGGTTGTTGATGCAGCAGTACTTTGGTTTAGACGTTCATAGCATTCAATCCTCAAAATTTCAAAAGGATCTGGAGGTGTTTCGTTGACTTCTGTTTGTTCTTCCAATCCGGAAGCTGCAGATGCTGCTACTGCATTTGTGGCTTTGGTTATGATAAAGGAACTGGCCGTAGTAGTAGTAGTAGTATTTGTAGTTGTGGTAATTGGATCCATACTGCTGCCACTATTTAACATTTTACAAAAAATATTTTTTTGTGGATTTGGGTTTCTTTTGCTTATTTTTCAGAATTATTAATATTTAGTAACTAATTTTGTTTTCAAATCCCTGTAAAAACGGAGACTGTCTCAAAACGGGACAAAAACGATGTAGCACAGGAAACAAGCATTAGTTTTAACATGCACCATTTAACAGGATTTTGTAAACACCCACAATTTTAGTCGGATTTATAAAACATGAAAATTCATGTCGTTTTTCTTTCCTCTTCTCGGTTTAGTTTGTTATGAAGAAAATATCAATATTACTGGGTTTAGTTCTAGTTTATTGTTGGTTGTCTGCCGATGAAAGGATATTATTTTCTTCTTACTCTTTTTTATCCTTATTGCTGTTTCTTGTAGTTGTGGTTTCCTGGATAAGCAGTTTTATATTACAAAGGAATTTATAAGTATATTAACTAAATTGAGATCTGTAAAGCAAGAAAAACATGAATATAAAAGAGATGTTTTTAAATTATGAAGGAAATTTTCAGATAATAATACTTTTTTTTTCTATGGATTATTTGTTGCTTTTTTGAATAACCAGAAAAATTTTAAAGTTGTTTACTTTAGAGTATTAATTATTATTTTATATTTAACAGATTTTGTTAAGACTAGCGATAAGAATGGAAAAAATAACACTGCACAACAAGGTAGTGACTATATGGGTAATATTCTAATATCAAATTGTAGTCAAACCCTATATTCAGTTTGGCCAAGTTAGTGACCGTTATATTTTTATGGGCCTCCAAAGTTTCGCAATAATATCATGATGGCTAAAAAAGATGTCATCAGTTTTTACCGAATAGCTAATCAGCACATAAAAATATTGCTCAACTTTGTTCAGCAAAAATGAAGCCAAGAGTATAGAGAATATTTCTTGCTAAAATCTTTTGATAAAAATGTTTTTTATCTCAGACATTTTTAAAAAAAAGTTAAAGGACATTTTTTTTTTTGTTTTTAATTTTTTGATCATAACTTTTTGGAAATCATGATTTTTCCTACACTATATTTGTGAAAAATGTAGCCACATTAAAGCTAAACAACTTTTGTGAACACACCAATATAATCTGAACGTGTCTAGATATGTAGCAAAAATATGTCATAAAGACTATCTTGTGCCAACAAATTAAAATTTTTAACTCACATTTTATAATTAGCAATATCTCAAAAACGGCTTTTTGCATAAAATAACTTTTATGTTGTGGAAAATAAATCACTGCACGGTGGTAAAATACGGCCAAAAATCAATAACTTGTTTATTTCTTCATATTTTTGACTTAAACTTACTAAGCTGACAAACTATGATCCTTTCTTTATATTGTATAAATCATATGGTGAAATTAAAAGTGGTTGGCCAAATAAAAGGGGACATATAAGATACATTAATGAAATGTGTTTAATAATTTTGAAAAATATTAAATAATTTTCATTTATGTACAGGCATTTTGTCTACCTTATTATATATAATTTGTAAAATTTGGATGAGTAGTTTCAGAGATATACAGTGGCTCAATGTTATATTGGGACAAGAGTAGTAATTTGAGTTCTTAAAGAATTTTATTAAAACTATCAATTGAAAATTAAAATTTTTACTGTAGTTTTATTACTTATGTAAACGTTTATTAAAATTATAAAAAAATGTTGTGTTATTATTGCAAAAAAAAACAAAACAAATCCAAAAAAGTCAAGCACATGTAAACTTCACGTCAAAGTAATAATGGGACATATGGCAACCTTTGTTTTCTTAGCATATTATAACGGTTTATTTTGCAAAAAATATTTTAATTAGAAGTAGCTTGAGGTCACAGAAAAATTTTAAGCGTATTAAAAACCATTTATTAAATATGGCGCCCCATGGTTCGCAGACATCTCCAGAAATTAGACAACTCATAATGGAACTCTTCAAAACAGGAAAAACAATAAGGAATATTGCAGAAATAGTGAATAAACCGAAATCTACAGTGTTTAATATTGTAAAGCGCTATAAAAATACAGAAAATTACGAGAACATTCCAAAACCAAGCAAACGAAAATTTTTTTCAGATACGGACGAGCTATGGCTATTAAGACAAGTCAAAAAAAATCCCACTTTAAGCGCTCCCAAACTTGCTTCCGAGGCCGAAATAGGATTAGGAAAAAAAGCAAATCCTGAAACTGTTAGAAATGTGTTAAGAAAGCATAATTTTCATGGACGAGTGGCTAGAAGAAAGCCTTTCATCAATAAAGTTAATAAACAAAAACGTGTTAATTTCGCAAGGGAGTATAAAAATAAAGACATTTCATTCTGGAGAAAGGTTATATTTACTGACGAGAGTAAATATAATATATTTCGCTCAGATGGACTTTCGTACATATGGAGAAAGCCAAACACTGAACTCTTAAAACAAAATTTAAGACCGACTGTGAAACATGATTTAGGGTCAGTTATGGTATGGGGTGCTATTTCAGCTGGCGGACCAGGTAATCTCCATATAATTGAAGGGATTATGGATCACAGATATTACATTGATATATTAAAGTCGAATCTTTCTGCTACTGCGGAAAAGCTAGGTCTTGGAAACGATTTTTACTTTTATTAAGACAATGACCCGAAGCATAAAGCTTACAATGTTCGGAGCTGGCTGCTATACAATTGCCCTCACGTGCTTGAAACGCCACCGCAGTCACCGGATCTTAATCCAATAGAGCACGTTTGGAGTCATTTGGAGCAAAAATTAAAAAGTAGACAAATATCTAATAAAAATGATCTGATTGCGGCTCTAAAGGAAGAATGGTCAAAGATATCACCTGAATATTGTCAAAAACTTGTAGAATCAATGCCAAATAGATTGAGGGCGGTAATACAGCAAAAGGGTCTGCCAACTAAGTACTAAATATAATTTATAACACTTAAGTTTTTACTTTATCTTATGTTGTCCCATTATTAATTTGATGTGTGTTTTATGTAATATTTAAGTTTTTTTAATTTTAATTCCTTAATATACTAGCTATTGAATTGTTTCTTTTTGTTTTAAATAACACGTTTTAATGTTAAATATACTATAGCAAAAATTTTAATTAAAGCCTCATAGACTAGACGAAATAATAGACAAACTGTTGCTATAGTAGGTGTCCCAATATAACTTTGAGCCACTGTATGTTAATTTCTGAAAAAAAATGTGTGTATTAGTCAAGATTTAGTATTATATGAACAACATAACAAAAAGCTTAATATTTCCATAAAATGTTGAAAATTCATGAGGAAATTTTTAAGACTGTGATTTTCTGCATTTTTGATTTGTTCATTGCAATGTGGCCACCACCTGTGTAAATGTATTGCTTACAGAATTTCCTTAAAAACAAAGTATTTTTAATTTTTTTTTTCAATCGAATCATAAAAATTTGACTAAGAAACGTGTTGGCTAACAAAGAAGGCTGAAAAATGCAACGCCACGCCCAAACTTTCGTTATACAGGACATTAAATATTATTTGAGCTCATAATAAAATTTGTTATCCTAAATTGGTTCTTTGGTAGTAATAAAAGTAAATTTTAATAAAAGCATTTGATAAATACTGCTTGAGGTTATTTTCAAGTATTTAATGAACCTTTGTCTTACTAAATTTCAACCTGGTATAATTAAAAATGTTTAAAATATGTAAAAAGATGAAGTTAGTAAAACGATTCTGGTAAATAGGGCGGCAAGAGAATGCGGCTGAAATTTGAAATTTATACAACTAGTACTTCAGAGTAGAAGATCCAATTTATGTGTAACCTCTTTTAGCTCCTTTTACTTAGATATGGTCTTTCAAAATCTAGCTTTTTTTGATTTTCACTAGTTATTTAATTATCTTAAATTCACTTCAATTTTCCAATTCAATTTTCAGTTTTCCAAAAAACAAAAGCACAGAAATTCTCAAAAACCACACAAAATGATTCACTAATAACAATACTTAAAAAAAGCTTAAAAATTTAGAACAAAAACTTTAGTGGAAAGATTCTATCAGCTTTTATATAAAAATCAAATTTTTTAACTTTAAAATTGTAGGCAAATTTTGAGCTAGTATAAAAAACGAATTGGTACTCCGATAGTCAAAGATACAATTAAATTGCATACTTTAGAATGTTGGCTATAAACTACCATCAATATTTAATCAAAATTATAAAATTAAGAATCATTTTTGGCCGCTTTTTACCACCGTGCACTGGGGCTAAAAAAATAATGTTTGTTCTACGACTTTTTATACCCACCATCAAAAAGAATGGGGGTATATTGAGATTGTCATTCCGTTTAATTTCATTAATATTGGCTCAAAAACCAAAAACGATATATATTCTGAATCCTTATGGAATTCTAAGACGATTGAGCGATGTCCGTCTGTCTGTCTGTTGAAATCACGATAACGCCTAAATAAAAGGAGCTAGCTCACTGAAAATCTGTAAAAACATTCTTTATCACTGAGAAAATTTTGGTGTTGAAATTGGGCAAAATCGGTTCACATTTGACCATAGCTCCCGTATAACCTCATCAAGGCTAATCGCTTATTTGTTAATAAATGGCAAATTATAGCAGCTATGATGATAAAATTTGGTATATAGAAGTTTAACATTATCCCTAGGCAGCGTATAAAATTTCACCAATCAATCGGTTCACATTTAGCCATAGCTCTCATACAGAAAACTTACGAAAACTGCCTAAATTTCACCTAAAATACACTTAAATGCCAATAAATCTAAAAGTATAACAGATATAACCACTTAATTTGGCACAAGAAAGTCTTATATCAATGCCAGCCAGAGTGCAAAATTTTGTTGCAATCGGTCACCATTTGACCTAGCTCCCATATAAAAAACTTACGAAAACACAAAAATTCAAAAAGAAAAGGGGATTTATGTCCGTCTGTCCGTCAGATAAAATCGTGATAGCTCCTTAACTACAAGAGCCAGTAAGATTAAATTAAGCACAAGGAAGTCATATGTCAATGCCAGCCAGAGTGCAAAATTTTGTCACAATCGGTCACCATTTGACCATAGCTCCCATATAAAAAACTTATGGAAATACAAAAATACACAAAGAAAAGGTTGTTTATGTCCGTCTGTCCGTCAGATAAAAGCACGATAGCGCCTTAACGAAAAGAGCTAGAGGGACAAAATTTTACAAAAGTATTTTGGATGTCTTGAAAAAGATGTGTGTTGAAAATGGACAAAATCGTTTCAAATTTCGTTAGAGCTCCCATATAACCCCGCCCCGGGAAACACATTAATGCTGATAAATTAAATACAATTGTAATAGCTATGACGAATTAATTTAAAATAGGGAAGTTTTATGCAATTTTTGATCAGTTTATCAAATTTTATAGGAATCAGTCCAAATTTGACTTAAGCTTTCATATAAAAAACACTCACGGAAACCAAAAATTTCAGCAAAGGCCAATTAAAAGCTATTAAATTAGAAACTATGACAGCTATGGCCACTAAATTTTGCAAGAATAAGCTCTATGTATATACCAGCTAGTGTGTAAAATTGTGTTACAATCGGTCAACATTTGGCTATAATTCTTATTTATATAACATCCCCTTTTTATATCTACAATTAAAAAGATTTGGAGGTACATTCATTATATAAAGATTGCACCTATAAAATTAGATAGGCATCAATCAATGTTCAGCCCAGACTTTATATGTATATGATGAATGCATTAGGAACTCCTAACGAAATATATGGACCTGCCGTATTACTATTAACGTGTTTAGCCTAACTACATATTAAGCACAATGAAAAGTATTTAACAACTTATTAATGTAAAACTATACCCGGTTATGAGACTGAATTTTGATCAAAGTAAATACTGGGGAAACCACTAAAATATTTTTAAATGTTGAACTAAAAAGCTACGGCAACCGAATTTAGTCCAAAGGTTTTACCAACAATACCAATTAGCTTAGCGATTTTTTTCAGTTTTGGTCCAGATTTTGAATTATCTGCACCCTTGTAGATATATGAGATATGTTTCTAAATTTAACACAACTTGATGGTGGGTATATAAGATTCGACACAGCCGAATATAACACTCTTACTTGTTATATCTACAATCGAAAAGATTCGGAGGTACAAGCAGCATATTAAGATTTCACCAATGTCCAAACTTTATATACTGTAGATGCATTAGGTACTCCTAACAAAATATATCGACCTGTCTTATTACTATCAACATGTTTATTCTAGCTAAATATTCAGCTAAACGAAAAGTATTTAACAGATTATTAATCCTAACCTATAACCGGTTATGAGATTAAATTTTGTGCAAAGTAAGTACTAGGGAAATCACTTAGATACTTTTAAATGTTGAACTATCGAGTTTAGTCCAAATATTTTACCAACAATTTTGAATTTGTTGCACCCTCGTAGATATGTTATGGTTATGAGAACGAATTTTGATCAAAGTAAATACTGGGGAAACCACTAAAATATTTTTAAATGTTGAAGTATAAAGCTACGGCAACCAAATTTAGTCCAAAGGCTTTACCAACAATACCAATTAGCTTAGCGAGTTTTGGTCCAGATTTTGAATTAGCTGCACGCTTGTAGATATATGAGATATGTTTCTAAATTTAACACTAATGGATGGTGGATATATTAGATTCGGCACTGCCGAATATAACACTCTTACTTGTTGATTTTTTGGGCTTAGTCGCTTCAAAAAGGTTTTACGATATTTGACAATACGAAGCGCATTTATATAATAAATCCATTAAATTATTTTAAGCTATCATACGAAAATATAGACTTCGTAATATATTCCTCCTAACACAAAAATTTATGATAAAGCTTTGAGATACTTTAATGCATCTTTATTATATAAAATTATTACATAACATGTCCCTTGTCTTACATTTTTCCGATAATATTGCTCTTAATTACAATGTATTATTCACATACCCGCATCAAAGTGTAAATAATGTCAAAGTTACCAGAAATACATGTAATAAAACAAAGTGTAAAATCAATAACCCCCCCGTCACACATAAATCAATATGATACACTTAAAATTTACATACACACATATTTACTATGTATTGTATGTAAATATGTACTAACAATGTAAACGACAAGACATATTACATGACCATTAAACGCCACTCAACAGTAAAAAATCAAAAAACCTCAATGACAGAAGAGGCAACGTTGCCGTTGTTGGTTGTGAGCAAAATGATGTGTGAGCATCAGAATAAATGTGTAAAGTAAAGCGTAAAGAAATGTGTCATCGCCAAGCTGTCAAATAAATTTGAATGACATTTTGCAGATTGTGATGTCAAAAACTGTTGTTGCTGTCGTCAGTCTGCCTTGAATGAGAAATTCTAGAGAAAGAAGTTTTTAAAAGTGTATGGACATGTTCATTAGGCAGATGCCAATAAATATGAAAGAAATTCTAACTATCATACGATATTATGAAGAAGAATCCAATTTGCAGCAAAGTTCACTTTTCAGAATAATTTTTAATAGTTTAACTATTTTCCTAAAATCCAAAAAAGTAATCATGCTAATGTTCATGTTCAGTTTTAGTAAATTAATTGTATATTAAAAGGCTATTTATGCATGCAAGTAAGAGTAAACTTACATACATATATTTGTACATTTATTAATATTTACGCATAAAATATAATAAAAATAGTTCCTCCTCCTTTATGCAGCAAATGGCGTTACAAAATTCAACAATAAATATCCGTGGACATACATATTAGGGTGGAGCGAAAAACATCTTTTTTTGAAATTCGATACGCATGGATTAAAAATCGATACTCTACATCCTAAGATACTCAGAAAGTGTTAAGAGTGTTATATTCTGCTGTGCCGAATCTTATATACCCACCATCAAGTTGTGTTAAATTTAAAAATATCTCTAATATCAGCTAATTCAAAATGTGGACCAAATTCAAAAAAAATTTTTTACGCTAGTTGGTATTTTTAGTAAAATATTTTACGTTAAGAGGTTGTGGGTTCGAATCCGGGCCCAGGTTCGTATCATAAATTTTTATTAAATAAAAAAAAAAGTTTAATTTAAAAGTTATAGTCAAATATAGACCGATTCCCATAAAATTTGATATACTGACCAATAGTTGCACAAAACTTCTATTCTAAATTTAAACGTCATAGCTATTACAATTGTATTCAATTTATCAGCATTGATGTGTTTCCCGGATGGGGGTTATATGGGAGCTCTAACTAAATGTGAACCGATTTCTTCCATTTTCAAGACATCGAAAATACTTTTGTAAAATTTTGTTCCTCTAGCTCTTTTCGTTAAGACCACCCACCCACTTTTCTTTTTTTATTTTTGTGTTTCCGTAAGTTTTTTATATGGGAGCTACGGTCAAATGGTGACCGATTGTGACAATTTTGCACACTGGTTAGCATTGATATAAGACTTCCTTGTGCTAAGTTTAGTGGCCAAAGCTCTTACAGTTTATCATTAATTGGCATTTAAGTGTATTTTAGGTGGAATTTAGGCTGTTTCCGTAAGTTTTTTGTAAGGGAGCTATGGTGAAATGTGAACCGATTTCGATGAAATTTTATATGCTGTCTAGCACTTATGATACCAAATTTTGTTGTTGTTGTAACTGCGATATTATTGGTAATATCACAGAAGTGGCAGTCCTTGGTCGGAATCCTTAGATTTCCGAGTCGTTCCGGTACGAAGAACCGACTGCCGCTGGAACGCACGTCATCATAGCTGTTATAATTTCTTATTTATTAGCAAATAAGCGATTAGCCTAGACGAGGTTGTAGGGGAGATATGGTAAAATCTGAACAGATTTTGTCCGATTTCAATACCTACATTTTCCAAGAAATGAAGAATATATATGCTTAATTTCAGTGACCTATATCCTTTCGTTAAGGTTTTATCGTGCCGACAACAGACAGACAAACGGACATCGCTCAATCGTCTTAGAATTCCATAAGGAATCAGAATATACTTCAATTTTTGTATTTGAGCCAATATTAAGGAAATTACAACGGAATGACAATCTCAATATACCCCCATTCTTTTTGATGGTGGGTATAAAAACATGTTGTTTTCCGAGATCAATGTCCCGAGGTGCCGGATTATTTCTAGGACCAATTTGTATTAAATAAATTGGGAGTTTTTTCGCTTTTAGCTTAATTTCAACTAATAAAGATATGTTTTTTGGCAAAAAAAAATAATGGAATGAAGAAGATTTAAGGGACATTTCAAAACTCACTTTTTAAGTTTTAGAAAATTTTGTTAAACAAATATTTAAAATTTTAAAATTTTTCAACGGCAGACAGATATGATAAAAAATCCAAAAAAAATTTATGTTGACATCTCGAACGATTTTGCCGTACTTGCGATTCACAATCGTCGAATTTCGCGAAGGGTAAATTTTACTTCAGTTTTATTTTAATAAAGCTTATACTAAATATTATTTCCCATTTAATCAACTTTTTCTGATATCGGGTAAGCTTAACCCTTTTTTCGTCGGGGTCAGACGTTAAAATTTGTATTTTTCATGACAAAATTATGGAATGTTATGAATTTAGTAGCGAGTTTGGATAAAAACTATAAAAATAATTGTTTTTTAGAATGGTTTTATTTAAACTATATCTTAGGGCGTCTCGAAAAAAAGTTCGCCGTCACCACAAAATATAAAGTAATTTTTTTTTTATTTTTCGATGCATATTGGGGTCGCCAAATTACATTTTTCGTTATATTTTCGGCATTTATAGTCAAATCTTAAAGTGTGATATATACATGTTTTTGTCACGAGGAGGCCTATATTTTGCTTAAAGAGTCATTGGTCTCAGATATCCGGTTTTAACATTTATCCATCAGACCACAGTTCCTACCACCCAAATGTCCCTCCCCAATATCAGAAAATTAAGACCCTTAAAAAATCGTTAAACTTTTACTAAGGAAGTTTTTCGATAATTCCAACCGAACTAATAAAAACAAGAAAGTTTTGTTTTTGCCGTACATTGGGGCCGCCAAAATACATTTTTCGTTATATCTTCGCCATTTGCAGTTAAATAACGATGTTTTTCTCTAAAGATGGCCAATGTTTTGTGTTAATAATCATTGACATCAAGACTCTTCTAGTACTAAATCCATGATATCTCAACTAATACAATAAGAATTAATACAAGTAAGAAAGCGCTACAGTCGGTCAAGCCCGACCATACGATAATCTTTACCACTAAGGTCAAAGGTGTTATTTTTCCTGTATAAAGACAAATATTTGCTAAATTTTACCATCATACAAACATTTTCTCAAAACTTATATATTTAACCTGTTTTCGTCATTTGGACTTATATGAGAGCTAGGGTCAAATGTGGACCGATTATCTCGAAATTTGGCAACTTGATTACAGTTGTTACAAAAATTATGTATTCAAAAAATAAACTCAAAATTTTCAATATCTCAAGATTTACGAGCGTTTTAGTAATTTGTTTGTCTCATTTAGTGTGTTTTTAAAGAAGAGTTTGTATGGGAGTTATGATCAAATGTGGACCGATTTCAACTAAATTTGGTACAGTGATTTTAGTTTACATAAGCAGTATTTGTTTTAAATTTCATGAAAAAATATTGATATTTGTGGCAAATATGTCAATTCCGGGAAGTGGGACCTATGGGAAGTACCATAAATAATGGACCGATTTTCACCAATTTCAATAGCCATGGTCCCATTATCAAAAAAATGATCTGTACCAAATTTCATCAAATTATCTTTAGAATTGCGACCTGTAGTTTGATTACAAGGTTTACATGAGGGTCCAGCCAGCCAGCCAGACAGACGGACGGACGGACATCGCTAAATCGACTCAGAAAGTGATTCTAAGCCTTTTGGTATACTAAAAGGTGGGTCTGAGACAAATATTTCTATGCGTTACATACATCAGCACAAACTTAAAATACCCTTTCCACCTATGGTGGTGAAGGGTATAAAAATTAATGTAAAATTAAAAAATTTTTAATTAATTTTTTGACGACTCTCGAGTTTAGATCAAATGTGGCCCATGCGTTGCTCCTCGGTGACAGCCATGACTACATGAACAAAACGCTCGATGTTTTGTGAATGCCATAGATAAGCTGTAAAAATAAATATTAGCAAATAAAACTATCAAAAGAAAGAATTTTCCTTATTTTAACTCGGTATTTCATTGGAAAGCTGTAATGCTTCTAGCTGTTCTTGCATATATAACTGCAAACATGGCGGCTCAGTCAATTCAATTTTTTTTTCAATTAATCATATCAAAATATTAGTCACTCTCGAAGTTAATAAAATTCTGAAATTGTGGGACGAACATTTGACGCATGCCTACCGTTGCTTAATTTCTGGCTGATAGAATCTTTGTATAAGCATCTGAACGGATCTTGGTCTGTTATTATCGACAACAAAATATTCTTAGGGTGGAAAAAGTTGGCGTTGTATTCTATGGGCCAACGAACGTTATCCGAAGATATAACGAAAAATATATTTTGGCGTTCCCAATATGCGGCTATATAAAAATTGATTGTTTTTAATAGTTCGGTTGGAATTATCGAAAAACTTCCTTAGTAAAAGAATAACGATTTTTTAAGGGCTTTCATTTTCTGATATTAGGGTGATACATTAGGGTGGCAGGAACTGAGGTCTGATGAATAAAACAACAACTGGATATCTGAGACCAATGAGTATTAAAGTAAAATGTTGAGCTCCTCGAGACAAAAACATCGATATATCACGTTTTAAGATCCGACTGTAAATGCCGAAGATATAATGAAAAATATATATTGGAGACCCCATTGTGCGGCGAAAAAAATAAAAAAAAAAATTCAAAACTGTCTGTACGGCGAACTTTTTTTCTTCTATATAAATCGAGACGCTCTACTATATAGTTTAACCTTCAATAGACATGGGAACTAAAATGACCCAAATCAAAATTAATCACAAGGAAAATTTACGAAAGCATCTTCCAAAATTATGTATGAAAGTTTTGACCTCTGACCCCGATTAAAAAAGTATTAACCTGGGGCGGGGTCATATGGGACCTTTGACTAAATGTGAAACGATTTCGCCTAAATTTAATACATAACATTTTCAATACATTGAAACTACTTTTGTAAACATTATTTCCACTAGCTTAAAAAAAAACATTTGGTTCTCTAGCTTTTGTAGTTGAGGAGCTATAGCGCTTTTATCTAACGGACAGACGGACATAAACCCCCTTTCCTTTTTTTATTTTTGTGTTTCCGTAAGTTTTTTATATGGGAGCTATGGTCAAATGGTGACCGATTGTGACAAAATTTTGCACACTGGCTGGCATTCATATAAGACTTCCTTGTGCTAAATTTAGTGGCCAAAGCTATTCATTTATTGGCATTTAAGTGAATTTCAGGTGGAATTTAGGCTGTTTCCGTAAGTTTTTTATATGGTAGCTATAGTTAAATGTGAACCGATTTCGATTAAATTTTATATGCTGTCTAGTGCTTATGTAAAACTTCTAGAATTTTGTCATCATAGCTGTTATAATTTGTCATTTATTAGCAAATAAGCGATTAGCCTAGACGAGGTTATACGGGAGCTATTGTCAAATATTAACCGATTTTTCCCAATTTCAATACCAACATTTTCTCATAGATGAAGAATGTGTTTACTAGCTCCTTTCATTTAGGCGTTATCGTGATTTCAACAGACAGACAGACAGAAGGACATCGCTCAATCGTCTTGGAATTTCATAGGGATTCAGAATATATATCGTTTTTGATTTTGAGCCAATATTAAGGAAATTACACATGGAATGACAATCTCAATATACCCCCATTCTTTTTGATGGTGGGTATAAAAAGGATTAACCCGGGAGGGTTTATATGGGACCTCCGACTATATTCAATACACAACCTTTTCCAGATATCAAAAGTTATTTTGTAAAAGTTATTCCCTCTACCTCTATTCGTTCATTCGACGTACAGAAACGCACTATCTTTTTGGTATCTTTGTGTTTCCGTAAGTTTTTTTGTTGGAAGCTATGGTCAAATAGTGACCGATTGTTACAAAATTTGGGACACTGGCTAGGATTGACTTAAAACTTCCTTTTGCTAATTTTAGTGGCAGTTTATTGGCATTTTAGTGTACTTTAGGTGGAATTTAGACTGTTTTCGTAAGTATTTTGTATATGAGTTAAGGTTAAAAGTGAATCGATTTTGATGAGATTTTATATTATTCTATATACCAAATTTTATCATCATAGCTGTTATAATTTGTCATGTATTAGCAAGTAAGCGATTAGCCTAGACGAGGTTATACGGGAGCTATGGTCGAATGTGAACCGATTTTGCTCAATTTCAATACCAAAATTTTCCCAGAAATGAAAAATATCTTTGCCAAGTTTCAGTGACCTAGCTCCTTTCGTTTAGACGATATCGTGCTTTCAACGGACATACGATCAAAGTTCAATCGCCTTAGAATTTCATAAGAATTCAAAATATATATCCCTTTTCGTTTTTGAGCCAATATTAAGGAAATTACAAACGAAATGACAGTCTCAGTATACCCCCATTCTTTTTGATGGTGGGTATAAAAATATGTACAAATAACTAATAAGTATGACCATATGATTACATATGAGTAAGTGGTTAAAAGTATTTCAGAAAAAGCAACATAACAATAATGCCATTTGTCCTTTTAGCATGTACAAAATATTATAGATAATATTTTTGCAGTTTTCTCTAATAATGCTATTATTAGTCATCGTAAGATTCTGGGAAGTGTATCCGCATATTATTTTATGGTCTGCCATAAAAGAATGATTACGTACTCGTGTTATATTTTCATCACAACGTTTAGCAATACATACAAGTAAAAATGCTGGTCATGTGTGTGTTATAATATCTTGGTAGTAAAATTTTAAAAATGTTCACGTTTTATCACTAAAGATTTTGAACAAAAAAAAAATTTTATCAATTCAAGGATTTAAATTTGCCAACACTTTTATTGCATTATTAACTGGATTAAAGAATTCTAAAATCTAAAATCTCGAAATTTAATTTAGTTCAAAAAGAGTTTAGCAATGATGATTTCAAACTTATAAATACATTAATTTACTGCTTTCAAACGAATATATATAAAATAGCCTTTTCCACTTGAATAATCACTCTAATGAATGGATTGTTATAAAAAAAAAACTTTCGTAATTTTAGTACGATTTTACTACTTACGAAAACAGTTATAAACATATTTTTTTTTTAATATTTTAATTACTCTCAACTTTAGGTACAACTTCGAAAACTACCACCAAACACTTGTGATAAAATTTTTCATAAACTTTGCTTTAAATATATTTTATCACATTTTCTATTAAATTCCTTAAGTTATGCATTTCTTATGTACATACATTAGAGTGTCACAGAAAAAGTGAAACTCATTGTATCAAAAGACGTACCACCCAAATTTGTTACATTTGACCCCAATAATCCAAATACAAAGTTTCATTCAGATCAGATAACGGGAAAGCGTGCCGACTTGACGCCAAAGTTTGGACATCCCAGTTATATGGGAAAACTGAGGGGTTTCTTTAGATTTCTTCAAAATATTTCTATTTAGAATATGTTTTTAAATATATTTTTAACAGCATCCTGCAGATAACAAAATGAGCTTTCCAACGAGATATAAGACATTAATATCGGTTAAAATGTTTCCTAATTATTAAGGGTTTCCCAAAATATTTTACGTCCTTTAAAAAGCTCCTGACCATATGCAATAAAATTTTTTTTATTTTTAACAAATTTTAAAATGTTTGATTGGTTTTACTTTTTCGAGACCTCAAACTATTTAATTATCAATTTTCGTTGAAATAGGCTAACGTTAAGTCACTTTTGCATAGGACGAAAAAAAAATATTTTTTTTTCATACCGTTTTCAAAACTCTTTTTTTGTTTTTTTCAATAGTTTGTTAAACGAATTCGAAAAAAGTAAAAAAAAATTCCAGAGCATTAGTAAAAACACTCTGCAGGTTATCACAAAAGAAGAATCGAATCGATATCTCTAACGGCTTAGCCGTACCTGCGACTTAAAGTCAAAGGATTTGGACATAAACCCAATTTTTCACCAAAGTTACAAAAAAACACGCGAATTGTTATATATTAGCAGTTTTTATAAACAGAACTATAATTATTATTGTTTCGATGGGTAGAAATATATATGTGAACTTTGGTTGAAATCGGATGTCATTAACCCTATTATTACCACGATCAAAAATAAAATTTTTAAAATATTCAATTTTTTCAAAAAATGTACCAAAAATTACGTATTTATATAATTATATTTGAATAAAAATTCAACAAATCGTTAAAGCAGCTTTTAGTTACATTTATATACAAATTAAACCTTGTGTACCCATAGGCTCAAAATTGTTCTAGTTTTAAGCTGACAAATTACTTCTTATATATGTATAATATGCGTGCTAAAATATATTTCCAAAAGCTTCTTTTTGTCATATTTTTCTAAAAATTGACCCTCAAATAACCAGGGGAAAATTTACTTTCTTAAGAAATTTTTAAAAAATTTACTTTTTATAAAAAAATGTTCAAAACTTTGTTTTTTATAGGAATTTTTTAAAAATTTACTTTTTATAGGAAGTTTTTCATTTGTTTTTAAGTAAATTTTCCCCTAGTTATTTGAGGGTTAATTTCTGAAAAGTAAATTTTCCCCTGGTTATTTGAGGGTTAATTTTTAAAAAATTATGACAGAAAGAAACTTTTGGAAATATATTTTAGCACGCATATTATACACTTATAAGTAGTAATTTGTCAGTTTAAAACTAGCGTGCCGACTTGACGACACGCTTTCCCGATATCTGATCTGAATGAAACTTTGTATGAAACAAATTTGGGGGGTACGTCTTTCGATACAACGACTTTCACTTTTTCTGGGACACTCTAACATACATATATACGTAAACACCTATTAAAAACTTTTTTACTTTATCCTGTTTTAAAATTCCGCTTCTCTCTAAAGCAAGCACGTTTGTGTGACCTTTTGAGCCCTCTTCGTAATCACTTGAAATCAATTCAAGTGGAAAAAATGTTTTTGCACTTTGACATTAAACATTCACATGCGAGAGTAAAGACATTTACGATAGAATTTAATTGAGAAGTTAAAAAAAAAACTTTTAATTCTAATAGCGTTTTATGCAGATAAAAACTGTTTGCCTTAAAAGTGGAATGTTTTTTTAGATTCAGTAGGGATGCCTAGATAGAAATTCGGTCTAGATACCACTTAAATTCGTGTATAAAGACAAATATTTTCTAAATTTTGTCTTCATGCAAAGATGCTTAAAGGTATACTTAAAGGTGGGTCTAAAACAAATATTTCTGTGCATCATCATAACAAACTTATAATACCCTATCCACCTATGGTAGTGATGGGTATAAAAACGTAAACTTTACTTAATTTTTTTAAAATAATATTTTTTATATGAAAAAATGTTTTGCTCATTATTTGGACTAAATTCGGTTGCAGCAGCTTTATTGTTCAACATTTAAAAGTATGTAAGTGGTTTCCCTAGTATTTACTTTGAACAAAATTCGGTACCGCAACCTGGTATGGTTTTAAAGAGTGTTCTAAAAAAAATATGCATTTACTATTTTAGACAAAATTTATCCATAGTGCAAGAAATAATTTATTTTTTGATCAAGTTAGTTTCTATAGATATGTCAGATACTATTATTTTAGAAATTATTAATTTTCAATAGTTATTTCAATCAAAATGGACTGCGAAAAAAAAGTTCGTGAAAATATAATTAAAATATTTCAAAAAAATCCGTCATGGACTTTTAAAAAAATAGCTAAAAATTTGAAAGTTGACCCTCGAACGGTTTCTAATGCCATCAGACGGTATAAGGAAAACCTGAGCATTGAAAGAAAACCTGGATCAGGGAGGAAAAAGGTCCTACAGATATTGGTAAGGCAAAAGAAGTCGAGCGACTCTTTCGAAGAGCGCCTAACACTTCTTTAAGAAAAGCAGCTCGTACGGTGAAATGTTCTACGAATTTTGCACATAGAGTCAAAGCTTATGCTGGACTGAAAACATACAAAGTCCAAAAGGTTCCAAACAAACAAAATTCCTTAAGAAGTTTCTCGTGTGGCAAGCTATTTGCAGTTGTGGCAAAAGAAGTAAAGTATTTGTGGCATCTGGCACAAAAAACTCAGAAATTTATATAAAGGAGTGCCTACAAAAACGGTTGTTACCCTTTTTAAGAGAGCACAGAGTGACAAAATTTTTTTGGCCCGATTTGGCATCATGCCATTATGGAAAAAAGGCACTTGAGTGGTAGTCAAAGAATAATGCCATTTTTGTACCACGAGAGGCAAATCCACCTAACTGTCCAGAACTTCGGCCTGTGGAAAGGTATTGGGCTCTGGTAAAAAAGGAATTGAAGAACACAGGAAAGATTTCCAAGAACATGTCCGATTTTAAGCGCAGGTGGAACACATGCTCCAAAAAGGTATCAGAAACAACTGTAAAATCTTTAATGGGAGGGTTTCCGAAAAAAGTCGATAATTTTGCAAAACCCGAGTACTAAGTAAACATTTTAATGCTAAATGATTTTGTATAATATGTCATTATATTTGCGTATTTTGTAGAGTTCTTATATTAAAAGGTTTGATTTTTATTTAAGAAAATCCAACTACAAATTTTATTTAGAGCACTCTTTATATTAATAAGTTATTAAATGCTGTTCGTTTAGCTTAATATTTAGTTAGGAAAAACATGGTAATAGTAGTACGATAGGTCCATATATTTTGTTAGGAGTTCTTTTTGATTGTAGATATAAAAAGGGGATGTTATATATATAAATATATATATATATATATATATATATATATATATATATATATATATATATATATATATATATATATATATATATATATATATTTGTATATACCAATTATAGCCAAATGTTGTAACAAAACTTTATACATATATATTAGGGTGGGTCGTTTTTAGACTTTTGTCTCTGATCGACTTCTAATCGTGAAATTATATGTGCAAAATATTATTGATTTATTTTTAGGATACCAGCCCGCGCATACGGGCCCAAAGTTTTTGAGCCCCTTTGTATGGAGAGAACTGAGAGTATTTGCAGTTTTTGCTACATTTCGTCCATTTACAATTTATTTTGAAGAGAAAAGATAATAGAATCTAAAAGTGAATTCAGCTTTAATTGAAGTCATCAATATTTGAAATCCATGAAACAGTTTTGAAGTTATTGCGATTTCCCCCAAAAATACGTGTCCTTAACAATACGCCTAAGGATACGCCGCTAGAAAAAACTATTTTGGGCAAAAGTTCGCAAAGTAAGACATAATTTATCATTTTAAGACTTGTAAGTACTTTGTAGTTAAATTTTGTAAAAATATAACAATACTTACTTAGTTTTTTTCATAATCGAAAATGGGTAATTTTTCTCAAGTGGGTTTCAAAACGCATTTTTAAATTTTTTGAAAATTTTTTCAAACAAATATTACAAATTTGAAATTCTCTCATCGGTGTGTTAAAAACGATTAAAAAGACAATAAAACTCAAAAAAACTGAGGTCGATATCTCAAACCATTTTCCCGTACCTTGTGTTCGAATTCGACGAATTTCGCAAAAAAGTAATTTTTTGCTCATAATTTGAGTAAATCCTTCATAAATCTTATTTATGTTTAATTTTAATAATGTTTATATGGAATAAAATTATCCATACTATGAAAAATATAAATAGGTTCTTTGCTTTTAAAATTGGGTAAACTTAACCCTTTTTTTCCGGAGTCAAAGATGAAAAATTTGATCTTTTGTATTTCTGTTTATTTTTTAAATACGTAATATTATTAATTTATTACTGAATTTTAATAAATATACTTAAAAGAAATTATTTTACACTAAGACAAAGTCTTTTTTATTAAAAAAAAATATTTTAACCCTTTTCAGACGTGGGGTCAAAAATGAACCAAGTTTTTTTGGCACATTTTCAGCAAATTTTGATTAAAAACCATTAATGTTATTATTTGACACCAAGATTAATTTTTTTTATTATAGTTCACTTTTAGATACCATTATCTTTTCTCTTTAAAATAAATTGTAAATGAACGAAATGTAGCAAAAATTGCAAATATTCTCAGTTTTCCCCATACAAATGGGTTCAAAAACTTTTCCTAAAAATAAATCAATAATATTTTGCACACTTCCGATTGACATAATTTGGCAATACAATTTCACTATTAGAAGTCGATCAGAGACAAAAGTCAAAAAACGACCCACCCTAAAATAGATATAGTCCAATATTGACCGATGCCTATAATATTTGATATACTGACCAATAGTTGCATAAAACTTCTCTATTATAAATTTAGTCGTCATAGCTATTACAATTATATTCAATTTATCAGCATTAATGTGTTTCCCGGATCGGGGTTATATGGGTGCTCTAACTAAATATGAAGCGATTTCGTCCATTTTCAATACACAACTTTTTCAAGATATCAAAAATACTTTTGTAAAATTTTGTTCCTCTAGCTTTTTTCGTTAAGACGCTATCGCTCTTTTATTTGACGTACAGACGGACATTAACCCCCTTTTCTTTTTGTATTTTTGTGTTTCGTAAGTTTTTCATATAGGAGCTATGTTCAAATGGTGACCGATTGTGACACACTGGTTGGCATTGACATAAAACTTCCTTGTGCTAAATTAACTGACCAAAGCTATTACAGTTTATCTTTTATTGGCATTTAAGTGTATTTTAGGTAGAATTTAGGCTGTTTCTATAATTTTTTTGTATGGGAGCTATGGTTAAATGTGAACCGATTTGGATGAAATCTTATGTGCTGCCTATAACTTATGTAGAATTTCTAGGTACCAATTTTTGTCATCATACCTATTATAATTTGTCTTTTATTATCAAATAAGCAATTAGCCTAGACGAGGTTATACGCGATCTATGGTCAAATGTGAACCGATTTTGCCCAATTTCAATACCAAAAAATGAAGAATATTTATGCAAAATTTCAGTGACCTATATCCTTTCATTAAGGTTTTATCGTGCCGTCAACAGACAGACGGACATCGCTCAATCGACTTAGAATTTCATAAAGATTCAGAATATACTTATATACAATTTTGGTTTTTGAGCCAATATTAAGGAAATTACAAACGGAATGACAATCTCAATATACCCCCTATTCTTTTTGATGGTGGGTATAAAAATTTAATTTAAAAAAATTTAAATAAACAAAAGTTTATTTTATATT
The DNA here is from genome assembly GCA_933228675.1 of Stomorhina lunata. Classification (NCBI taxonomy): domain Eukaryota; kingdom Metazoa; phylum Arthropoda; class Insecta; order Diptera; family Rhiniidae; genus Stomorhina; species Stomorhina lunata. The sequence continues at coordinate 42,417,831 of OW121744.1, forward strand.
TTGATCAAAATAACTCCAAAAATGATGATCATATAAAAGCCTTGTGTCAAAATATCTTAAGTGCAATTTTAACTTAATTGTAATTTTAGCTGTTGACCAGTGTTATTCTAATCTAATTAAAAAATCATAAATTTGTAAAATAATGTATTACCTAAGCATCTATACGAGTATAAAAATATTATTCATTTAGTTTCATATATTAACTAAAAACACTTTAATAGTGGTTATATAATTTTCGGCACAGCTGAATACACTTATTACACTTACTTGATCTAAGTATTATTAAATAATCGTACACTTTTGTTGTCATCGCATTGCTTTGATTTTTTTGCACTACTTAAATATACATAAAATGTATAACATACTTTTGAGATAAGAAATTTAAACAAATTTAATATTTGCACATACTCCAAATATTTATGTTGACAACATATTTTGAAATTATTTTTCAATTTCAAAAAATTCATAGACTTGGTGACACCATTTCGAAATGGAATTCGAAAAAATTAAAAATTGTTGCTATTGCTGATAAATAGGTACATGTGAATGACCGATAACACTGTGCCCCAAATTAGGGGCCATCATTTTTTTCCAGAATGAGACCAAATGGAGATGATAGTAGTCAATTAGTAAACCAAAACCCTAAATGGGTTTTGAAAATTTAGCTAGAGTTTTGAAGTTACAGCTATTTGAAGTTTGGTTATTTGGGTATAAAATTTCCTATATAAATTTCATGTATAATTATACATGAATTATACATCTGATGAGGGGAGTGAATCGGAAATGCAATCAAATAAGAAACCACATTTACTTACTCAGGCCGAGCTTAATGATTTGTGCCGAGATTTGTATTTGCCGAAATTGAAATCTGAATTACTTCAGATTTCTTGCTTCGTAAAGGGAATACGAAACCATCAATTCCAATCGGATATGGAAAATACATAAAGGAATCATATGAAGCAATGAAAGAACTTCTTGATCTCATACATTATGACTAACATCAATGGAAAGTTTGCTCTGATTTTAAATTAGTTGCCATACTATCTGGATTGCAAGGGGGCAATACGAAGTTTCCCTGTTTTCTTTGTCTATGGGACAGAATCACTACACCAAAAAAGTTTGGCCCGAGCGAAGTGGACGTACGTACGGAGAGTATAATATCAAAAATGACCCACTCATTCCTCAGGAGAAGATAATACTTTCCCCATTGCATATTAAGCTCGGGTTATTTACAAATATTGTAAAACGTTGCCGAAAGACAGTCTTGCCATGAACTACCTAAAACAAAAATTTCCGAGAGCCACAGCGAGCAAAATTGAAGCCGGTATATTCGATGGACCTCAAATTCGGGCTCTGTACGGTGACCAAGAATTTAATAAGTGTTTAGATCCAGCTCATTTGGAGGCATGGGAAGCATTCCAGAACATCGTTCAAAATTTCTTGGGAAACTACAAAAGTCCTGATTACTCTGAGAAGATCGACATATTACTGGAAAAATTCAATGCCATTGGTAAGCGTTGGGTAAAAGAATGCATATCAGAAAGACCCTTATCATTTGGAAATTTATTCTTCAAACATGACACCCAAGTTACACTTTTTATTTAGTCATTTGGATATTTTCCCCATGAACTTGGGCGCCGAGAGTGATGAACAAGGTGAAAGATTTCACCAGGAAATAGAGGAAATCGAGAGACGGTACAAAGGCTGGTGGGGTGAACAAATGATGGCGGATTATTGTTGGTTCCTCATTCGCGAAGATCCATCCGAAAAAAAAACGCAAAAGTTCAAGTCGGTCCTCATTTTGATTTAACTTTTTTGAATTTACGCCGAATATTGTGTGTGACCAGTGAAAATTGAAATATTGTCGTTCCACAAAATCCTTAATAAAAACTTAATTTTTCATCTGTTTTTTTCAAATTGTGCTTAAATTGTTGGTAACTAAATAAACCATTTGGTAAAGATTTTTAGCACAATAAGCAAAAAAAAAACGAAATGAAAAGGAAAAATTTTGAAAAAAACGTATAAAATTTGCAAATTTTGAATTTTGAGGTGCCATAACTCAGACATTTTTTGCCTGCTAGAAATTTGCAGCATATCGACGGAAAGGCCAATCGATTGTCTTTCCACTGATATGCTACATATCTCTTCCATTGGGATACACAAGGGTTTGAGTGGCATCATATACCGAAAAACAGTAAAGTACCGTTATCTAAAAAACGGTACTTGGGAAAAATTTTTTTAGCGTTTTTCGTGTTCAAGAGGTCCAAATTAGCCGATCTAGGCATGTGGTGTTCTTGGTACTTTTCCAAATTAATAATTTGTAATAATAGATCAGTGAATAAATTTAACAGTTGAAACTGCATATTTAAGTCTTAAAATAATTTTATAAATTACTTTTTATAATTTTTGTGTACTTTATTCCCCATTTTTCCATATTAATACTAAAATTAGGTGAAATTTACAATATCGAGTATTTAACTTTTTGCTTAATATAGTAACATTTTCTATTTAAATTTGTTTAGTATGTCTTAAATTAATTGTGGAGGGGTGTAGTTCCTTACTATTTAAAAGTAATGTGCTCTAAATTTGCTAACCAAAATCGATTCATAAGACAAAAACCGGGTAAACTATATAAGTTTTAATGTATTTTTTCTCATTTTAAGAATAAAGTCTAATCCTCCTAATTTATAAACGAATAATAAAATTATCAAAGCTTTATAGTGGAAAATTTCTATGGAAATGAAGGTTACACTAAAGAAAAAATGTTATAATTTTATATTCTTCTTAAAAAAAAATAGTTGTATGATTCAAAACTGGATATCACTGCTATACTATTCATTAGATTTTAACGTTTTATTTTTTTCATTGAAAGATATATTTTGTCAATAATACTAAACTCCTTTCCTAATTCAAAGAAATATTTCTTAATAAAGAAATTTTTAAAAATTTAAAAAAAGTCCTAGTTTTAACCAAATTTTTAAAATTTTTTTCAATGTTCAGTTCAGAAACTAATTTACAAAATATTTTCCCTCTAAGGTTAATTTAAATTTGTTCACCAATTTATTGGAAATTCTCTCGAAATTTGCGAGAAAATGAGATAAAACTTAAAATTAAATTCATGAAATAAAATTAATAAATATGATTAAAATATGATTAAACTATGATAAAAATACTCAATTATAACATTCAAATTTGTTTACAGATTTACTCCATGCAGAAAATTTATTGAAAACATTTTTTAAAATAACCCAACTTCAAAGAGCTATAACTTCAAAAATCGGTCCGCTCGGTCATCTATATTTGTCATTTTTAATATATGAGTTATATGGACAGCCCGCTTGAGATTTCAGAAAAGAAATCATTCCTATTTTAACCACCGGTCACACCTTACCATACTGTCTTAATTTCAGAAAAATCGGTCAGTTCGGTCATCCATATTTGTCATTTTAAATATTTGACTTATATGTGAGGGGTCATGCCCACTTGAGATTTCAAAAAAAAACCTGACCTAGTTTACCCACCGGTTACACCTTAACATACTGTCAAAATTTCAGAAAAATCGGCACGCTCGGTCATCTATATTTGTCATTTTTAATATATGAGTTATAAGGGGTCACGACCACTTGAGATTTCAGAAAAAAACCATGCTTATTTTAACCACCGGTCACACTTTACCATACTGTCAAAATTTCAGAAAAAACGGGCCGCTAGCTCATCCATATTTGCCATTTTCAATATTTTACTTATATGGGAGGGGTAATGCCCACTTGAGATTTCAGGAAAAAACCTATTTTAACCAGCGCGATGGTTTTTATTTTTTTATTTTAACCGCTGCAGCGGGCACACCTAAATTTCAGAAAAATAGGTCGGTTTAATCATCCATATTTGTAATTTTTAAAAGCTGAATTATATGGGAGGAATCACGCTCACTTGGTATTTCAGAAAAAGCCTAGGTTATTTTAACCACCGGTCACACCTTACCACACTGTCTAAATTTCAGAAAAATCGTACGGTTTGATCATCCATATTTGTAATTGTTAAAATCTGACTTAAATGGGAGGGGTCACGCCCACTTGAGATTTCAAAAATAAAATCTGGCCTATTTTACATATCAGTCACACCTTAACATACTGTCTAAATTTCAGACAAATCTTGCTTCATTATCTGCTATATTTGTCAATTTTAATATTTAAGTTATATGGGAGGGGTCACGCCCACTTGAGATTTCTGAAAAAACCCTTGCCTATTTTAACCAGCGGTTACATCTTGGCATACTGTCAAAATTTCAGAAAAATCGGACATCTCGGTCATCTACATTTGTAATTTTTAATATATGAGTTATATGGGAGGGGTCACGCCCACTTGAGATTTAAAAAAAAACCTAGCCTATTTTAACCACCAATCAAACTTTACCATACTGTAAAAATTTCAGAAAAATCAGGCCGCTAGGTGATTCATATTTGCCACTTTTAATATATGAGTTATATGGGAGGGGTCACGCCCACTTGAGATTTCAGAAAAAACTCTAGGCTATTTTAACTACTGCTCACGCCTTACTCCACTGTCTAAATTTCAGAAAAATCGGTCGGTTTGATCATCCATATTTGTATGTTTTGAAATCTGACTTATATGGGAGGGGTCACGCCCACTTGAGATTTGAAAAAAAAAAGTCTGTCCTATTTTATTCATCGGTCACACCTTTACATACTGTCAAAATTTCAGAAAATCGGGCCGCTCGGTCGCCTGTATTTGTCATTTTTAATATATGAGTTATATGGGAGGGGTCACCCCCACTTGAGATTTCGAAAAAAATTTAGCCTATAGTCACCACCGGCCACAACATACTTCAGTGTCAAAATTTCAGAAAAATCGGTCCGCTAGTTTCAGAGATCCTTCCCAACAAACAACATGCAAACAGACGCGGACATTTTTTATAAATACAGATATAAACACCTTTATTCAAAATTCAGTAAAATACCCGAAAAATCAACAACAGTTTATAAATAAAGATAATTAAAGTTTTATGCTAAAGCTTTTCACACATTTTTTTCCAGCAATCGGTCTATATTTTATCCTATCTCCAATATTAGACCAGCTTCTGTAAATAACAAAATTAAACACAAATGTTTTTTAAGAACCATATTTGAGCTCAGTTGTCTTGGAGGTTATCATAAGGTCCTCCCTGATCAACTATTCTTATTTACCAGTATTAAAAATTACTTTACTGAATTTAATGACAACCTCAGCAAATTTGACTTAACCCCAATTTCTTACTCTCTAACATATCAAAATAAAATCTCTTATTAGAACACTCTATAAATTTTATTATTTTAATGTAAAAAATTTCCTTAATGATTATTTTCCGGACACTTTCTGACTATTTCTGACAGTTTCGGGAATTTTTACTAACAAATTGGAAATTACCAGTTTGGCTTAAATCAATAGCGAGACTGATAAGCAGGAAAAAAAAAACAAATAAGATTTGGCTGTAGCTTTAAATATAATATACCCCCAGCTTTATTATGGAAATAAAATAATGAAAAACAAGTTATAGTGCCAATAATGCCTAATCCTAACATTTATACCCCTACCCAGAGTATTATGCAGATGTTTGCAACGCAGGAGTAGGCCATACCACCAGTGGCCGATAATTTTTTTTTTACTTTTCGTCAAAACCACGATTATTAATAAAACTCGTGAAAATGAGTATTACAATCATTCAATTGGAATTTGGATGTTGATAGAGTTGGTTGGTGCCGCTTTGTTAAAGAACTGACAAAAACAAAATAGGCAAGAAACAAATCAAAATCCACTTTATATGTAGCTACAAAATACATGGTTCGAGAGAACAAAGAAATATAATCTCTAACATTGTTGCCACCCCACTATTATTTTTTAAAAATTGGGAATATTTTTGTAAATATGGGGACATTTCTTCAAAACAGAAATAAATTCTAATATAAAACAATTTTTATATTTTTTAGATATTTTCGATCCAAATATTTTTTTATAGAAACATTTTTAATAAAAATATTTTTCTGTAGAAAATTTTTCGATAAATATTATTTTTTATTTTTCAATTAAATAATGAAATTTTTAATAAAAATATTTTTCTTTAAAAATTTTCTAAAAAAATACTTTTATATCAAAAAATTTTTAATTCTACTATAGAAACATTTTTGATAAAAAAATCTTCTATAGAAAAATTTTTGATAAAAAGTTTTCCAAAGAAAAATTTTTAATAAAAAAAATTTTCTATAGAAAAATTTTTGATAAACAAATTTTCTATAGAAAAATTTTTGTAAGAAAATTTTCTATAGAAGAATTTTTGGTAAAAAAATTTTCTATAGAAAAATTTTTGATAAAAAAAAAATTTCATAGAAAAATTTTTGAAAAAAAAACTTTTCTATAGAAAAATTTTTGAAAAAAAAACTTTTCTATAGAAAAATTTTTAATAAAAAAATTTTCTATAGAAACATTTTTTTTATCAAAAATTTTTCTAAAGAAAATTTTCTAAAAAGAATTTTTTTTCTATAGAAAAATTTTTGATTGAAAATTTTTTGATAAAAAAATTTTCTATTGAAAAATTTTTGATAAAAAGTTTTCCAAAGAAAAATTTTTAATAAAAAAAATTTTCTATAGAAAAATTTTTGATAAACAAATTTTCTATAGATAAATTTTTTTAAGAAAATTTTCTATAGAAGAATTTTTGGTAAACAAATTTTCTATAGAAAAATTTTTGATAAAAAAATTTTCATAGAAAGATTTTTGAGAAAAAAATGTTCTATAGAAAAATTTTTGATAAAAAAAATTTCTTTAGAAAAATTTATTTTATCAAAAATTTTTCTATAGAAAATTTTCTAAAAAGAATTTTTTTTTTCAAAAATTTTTCAATAGAACATTTTTTTATCAAAAAATTTTCAATAGAAAATTTTTAATGGTCTTGGTGGGATTTGAACCCGGCCCATTCAGTGCCACTTACCATTTTAATTACAAATAAGTACTTATGTAACTACTTATTAAATAAAAATAAAAATATTTTTCTTTAGAAAATTGTTCGATAAAAATTATAGTTTTTAGAAAATTGTTCAATTAAATAATGAAATTTTTAATAAAAATATTTTTCTTCAAAAATTTTCTATAAAAATACTTTTATATCAAAAAATGTTTAAATCTTCTGTAGAAAAATTTTTGATAAAAAAATTTTCTATAGAAAAATTTTTAATAAAAAAATTTTTGATAAAAAAATTTTTGATATAAAAAAATTTTTATAGAAAAATGTTTGATATAAAAAAATTTTTATAGACAAATTTTTGATGAAAAAACTTTCTATTGAAAGTTTGTTGATAAAAAAAATTGTTCATTAAAAAAATTTTTGATAAAAAAAATTTTTGATATAAAAAATTTTTTATAGAAAAATTTTTGATGAAAAAATTTTCTATTGAAAATTTTTTGATAAAAAAATTTTCTATTGAAAAATTTTTGATAAAAAAATTATTTTTAGAAAATTTGTGTTAAAAAAGTTTTCCAAAGAAAATTTTTTAGTAAAAAAATTTTCTATAGAAAAATTTTTGATAAACAAATTTTCTATAGAAAAATTTTTGTAAAAAAATTTTTTATAGAAGAATTTTTGGTAAAAAAATTTTCTATAGAAAAATTTTTGATAAACAAATTTTCTATAGAAAAATTTTTGTAAGAAAATTTTTTATAGAAGAATTTTTGGTAAAAAAATTTAATATAGAAAAATTTTTGATAAACAAATTTTCTACAGAAAAATTTTTGGTTAAAAAAATTTTCTATAGAAAAATTTTTGATAAAAAAAATTTTTATAGAAAAATTTTTGAGAAAAAAAATTTCTATAGAAAAATTTTTGGTTAAAAAAATTTTCTATAGAAAAATTTTTGGCTAAAAAAATTTTCTATAGAAAAATTTTTGGTTAAAAAAATTTTCTATAGAAAAATTTTTGATAAAAAAAATTTTTATTGAAAAATTTTTGAGAAAAAAAATTTCTATAGAAAAATTTTTGGTTAAAAAAATTTTCTATAGAAAAATTTTTGGCTAAAAAAATTTTCTATAGAAAAATTTTTGGTTAAAAAAATTTTCTATAGAAAAATTTTTGATAAAAATATTAAAAAAAAATTTGTTTGTTCTGTTCACTTTGTGCCGACCCGTGCTGTAATGCATAGAAATAAAAGTCTTACACCCCCTTAAAGTTTAAAGATCGACTCAGAATCATAGTCTGTTATTTTGGTATGTCCGTCCGGCTGGCAATCCATGAAAGTCTCTTATTATAATTCAGGGCTCATTTTTCATGACAATCTAATAAAATTAAATTTAGATAAATCGGATCATTATATCGGGTTCCTCCCAAGGACCGACTTCCCGGAATAGAGACTTTGATCCTTTATAGTCCCAAATGTATTTTTATTTAAGCAAACAGTTCACTATAAGCAGCCGATATTATTGTAAAAGAATCTGAGTATATTTGAGTATAGCTCCCATACAAGATTTTAAAAGTTTCTTAAATATACTTATAATCGATAAATCGATTTTTTGGTAAATCTTTTTAGAAATAAGAATTCTGCATACATTAATAGGTAAGCGAAATTTCTCGACAATCGGTCCACATTTGACCCTATTACCCATTCAGACACTTTGCCGGAAAAGACATAAGAATACTTAAGTCTGGAGAAATTATTGCTGTGATAAAATCTATCTAAACGAATCGGACCGTGTAGATATAAAACTCCATATTATGGCCTTCGACCCCGGGAAAGGAAGGGTTAAGCTTTTTTAATATTAAAAAACAAAGTCGTATAAATTATTAATAGTCTGAAAAAATATGTCTTACTTTGAAATTTGCATATCTTAAGCAAATTTTTTGGATGCACCCTAAGAACACGAATTTTCGGGGAAAAATTGTAATAACTCCTAAACTACTTCATGGATTTTTAATGTTGATGACTTAAAATAAACCTACTTTTTTCCCCATGCAAAAAAGTTTAACACTTTGTGTGCGGATGCGGCACGTGCTCCCTGCCCTTTTCGATTTTTCTCATAAAATATTAGAAATCAACCACTTTTTTATAATATATTTTAAATAAAACCTTTTATTAACTATTTACAAACAAAACTTTAAATATTATTTATTTATCAGATAATTTTTATAAATTATTATATCTTCGCACAGTTTTTTAATCTTAATGAATATATGTATGTATGTGTATAAAATTATATATGTATATAAATCTCTTGCCATATTTAACAATTTTCTTCAAATTAAAACACATTTTTTAATACTAGTTTTTATTTCTTAACACAAAATTTTGACTATCATAATTTCTTAAAAGCTATCCCATGAAATACTCATTGGCATTTCGTTTCAAACGTAGCTTTTGCATCTTAGGCTCATAGGTACCCTCACAGAATTTGGCAAATTGTAGACCATAATAGTAGCGTGATTTCTTTTTGGTTAAAATTTCTGTACACAATTCTTCCAGCATTTTCTCAACAGCTTCTTTGCCCAATTTGGGAGTTTTTTGGGTCATGACATATGACATCGTCAAAGTTACTAATAAAGCGACGAAGAAAAATTTCATGTTATCTTTTATTTTTGTGTAATTATTTACATTAATGTTAATTTTTTTTAAATAAATAAATTTCGTTTTTGAATTTTTAAAAATCCTCTTTTTCACTGGAACTCTGAATTGCAACTGATAATGAATTGATAATAATTCAAATTTTTTATTTGTTATACGTTGTATTTTTTTTTTCATAAGATGAATGTTTTCGGTTTAGTTGATGTTGCCTTTGTTTAAGTGAAACTATTAGCTGTTAAGGGTTGTGAGCAGTGAGATAAGAGCAGATATTCTGGACTGTTTTTTGTTGATTTTTATACTGAAATGAATCAAATGTCTTCGGTATAGGCCCCTGTGATAGTCTAAACCGATTTTAAAAGCTCATAATACAAAACACCCTTTTGATCCTACTTGTAATGTATCCATTATGCAAGACTGAAACAGCTTAAATATATAAGTTTGAGAAAATCCCAGCAAAACTTTGGTAATGGCAAGAACTCTGATAACTGGTTACCTTGTAACGACTACAACATACCATCCGAATAAATAATAAGTTATTACAGAAGTACTTATTTGTAATTAAGATGGTAATTTAAACTGAATGGCCCCGGTTCAAATCCCACCAAGGGCAACAATTTTTTTTAGTTTTTTTTTTTTATTAAAAGAGTCTTTTTAAATGATTTTTGAATTTTAAGAACTTAAATAATATCTTCTGTAAAAAAAATTGTAAAACTAACTCACGTTAATGAAAAAATACCATCATGAGTCAATTTTGATTATGTAGGGGACGTTGAATACCAAACACGATTCTAATTGGTCTTAACTTGGTAAGCCCAAATTATCTGGGTCATCCGTCATCTCAACTGTCGACACACACCTCCTCATGGTATCACCCGGGGAGCTAGTTTAACACCCATTAATATTGTGAGTTAACATGTTCCGAGAGTTGTCCCATAAGATCGATAAAAATGGGTTAGGATTACGGGCTAGTAACCCTCTCTTGAAAAAAAATACAATGAAGAGGATAATATTAGAGGAGGATGTCCGAAACTTCGATAGAAAGACCAAGTATTTTTCAAATTTTTCAAAGCTTGGCCTATAAAATTATAGAATATTCGCACAAGATCGAAATCCATGGAATTCTAAAATATGCTCGGACTTGTTGTAACATTTAAGTAAGTAGGAGTCAATCTTATGTAAAAACAAAAAAGAAGATTTAAATTGTTTAAGTTTTAAAATAATTTTAAAAAAGTTTTAAAATAATTAAAAAAATAGTATAAAAATATTTTTCCAAAAATTACAACAAAGCAAAAAAAAGCAGGGAAAAACAAAGTTATTTTCACATGATTTTGGATCTAAAAATAAAAATTGTTTATATTAATTATAAGCTGCTAAGTTTTCAACATATGAAGTAGCTCAGTGGAAGAGTCTCTGCCTAGCAGTCGGAGGGTCTGCGTTTGAGCCCCCATGGGATCATGAAAAAAATTTTGTATTTCGTTTAAAAATATATGTTTTTAATAAAACAACAACAAAAAAGTTGTTACTGTTGTTGTTGTTGCTTTCAAATTGCTTACCCAAGTCATTACTTTTCTGCAATTGGTAAGTACTTGCCTCCAATGACATCGTCATGTTAATGTAATGACTTAAACAGCGAATGAGTAAGTAGTTCGTGTTCAATAGTTTAACTGTTTAACTCATTATTTGGTAATGAAAAGTTTTACTGGGATGTCAAAATTTAGCAAATATTTGTCTTTATACGGGAAAAAGAACACCTTTCACCTTAATGGTAAAGGGTATCGTATGGTCAGGCTTGACCGACTATAGCACCTTCTTATTTGTTTTTTTATTTTTTTTTTTGAGCAAAAATATAATATATATATATATATATATATATTTTTGACTTTTATTTTTTCTACCCGAAATAAAAGTTATTTTTGTTAACTTTAATTTTTCGGGTGGAAATAACGTTATATTTGTATTTTATTTTTTTGCACAAAAATTTCAGTTATTTTTTACATTTATTTCTACAAGCAAAAGTAAAAATTATTTTTTTTTCGGATAGAATTATTTTTCACGTTTATTTTTTCGAACAAAAACAACAATTATTTTTGACATTTATTTTTACGATCGATTGCACAATGACCGTCTGTCTGTCTGTCTGTGGAAGACACTATAGCGCCTTAGCATTAGGATCTAGTTCACTAAAACTTGTCAAAATATTCTTCATTTCTTGAAAATTTTGTTATTGAAATTGGGCTAAATCGTCTAAACCATAGCTCCCGTATAAATGACAAATTATAACAGATTACTTACTTACTTACTTACTTAAATGGCCTGTAATTACAACCTGTTTAGGTCAAAGGCCGAGCATATTTTAGAATTCTAAGCGTCTCTATCTTGTGCGCATATTCTCCAATTTCGTATACCAAGTTTCAAAAGATTTTCTTCTACTTGGTCTTTCCAGCGAAGTTTTGGACGCCCTCTTCTACGCGTTCCCTCTGGATCATTATCGAAGACTTTTCTTGCCGGAGTATTTTCATCCATTCGCACAACATGTCCTAGCCAACGCAGACGCTGTTGCTTAATGCGTTTTACTATGTCGATGTCAGCGTATAACTCATACAGCTCATGGTTCATTCGATGTCGATACTCATTGTTGACGCAGACTGGTCCAAAGATTCTTCGTAGAATTTTCCTCTCAAATACTCCAAGGATAGCTTCATCTGTCTGTGCAAGTGCCCATGATTCAGCACCATACAATAACACGGGTAGTATGAGCGTTTTATAGAGCGTGATTTTATTTCTTACAGAGAGGACATTATTTCTTAGCTGTTTGCTTAGTCCAAAATAGCATCGATTGGCAAGTATGATTCTACGTTTGATTTCAAAGCTTATATCGATGTTCACAGCGGTACCAAGGTATACAAATTCTTTTACAACCTCAAAGCTATAGTTCTCAACGGACACATGTGATCCAATTCTAGTGGTCTGTCTGCCTGTAGAAACTATCAGTTTTGTTTTTGATTCATTTACAGCTAGACCCATTTTGTTTGATTCCTTCTCGATATTGGAAAAGGCGGCAGTTACCTCGAGTAGAGTGCGTCCTATAATATCAATGTCATCGGCAAACGCGAGTAGCATATGTTTTCTATTGAAAATTGTTCCTGTTGTATTAACTGCTGCATCTCGCAAGATTTTCTCTAACGCAATATTGAAGAGGTCACAAGATAAACTGTCACCTTGCCTGAATCCCCGTTTAGTTATGAAGGACTCTGATAGGTTCTTACCTATCTTAACAGATGATGTTGTATTAGTAAGTGTCATCCTGCATAACTTTATAAGCTTCGTAGGGATGCCGAACTCAGACATTGCTTCAAACACCTTTTTTAATCGCGCTATTGCAGTTCTAACTTTGTCCAGGTTGGGTGGTGGACATATAACGCCGTCATCGTTGATTTGTTCAGGCGTGTCATCTTGGTCGCTTTCATTTGCAACCAACAACTTGCAAAAGTGCTCCTTCCACAGTTTCAATACGCTTTCTGTATCTGTGACCAGATTTCCTTGGTCGTCCTTACAGGAAAGGATACAGTTGCTATAACCATCCGTCTGATGCTTAATTTTTTGGTAAAATTTACGGATTTCATTTTGTGTCCTATACAACTCAATCTCCTCAAACACCTCAATTATAACAGATATGATGATAAAATTTAGCATAAATTTAGACTAAGTTCTACCTAAAATATACTTAAATGCCAATAAATGATAAACTGGAAAAGCCACTAGATTTAGCAGAATGAATGCCAGCCAGTGTGCACAAATTTATCACAATCGGTCACCATTTGATTATAGCTTTCATACAAAAAAATTACGGAAACAGAAAAATTCCAAAAAGATACGGTGTTTCTGTCAGTCAAATAAAAGCACGATGGCGCCTTGACCAAAAAAAGCTAGAGGGATAAAAGCTTACAAAAGTATTTTTGATAACTTCGAAAAGTTATATATTGAAAATGGGCGAAATCGGTTCACATTTAGTTAGAGATCCCATATAACCCCGTCCCGGGAATCAATTTAATGCTGATACATTAAATCCAATTGTAATAGATGCGACAGCTTAATTTAGAATAGTAAAATTTTATGCAACTATTGGTCAGTATATCAAATTTTAAAGGAATCGCTCCATATTTGACTATAGCTTTTATATAAAAACTACTCCCGGAGAACACTAAAATGACACAAACGTCAGTTTAAAGCTGTTAAATTATGAACAATGAAGTTATGGCCACAAAATTTTGCATGAATAAGACAATAGGTCACCAAAATATATGGACCTGCCGTATTACTATCAACGTGTTTGGCCTAACTACATATTAGTCACAACGAAAAGTATCGGGTTATCCATTCGTGGTTTCAAAGGTATAGGACTGGAATTCGACAACTGTCAAATTAAGTTGTAAAACCATTTTTTTTTTCTTTTCAGTTAAGTCTTACATTGACAAAAATGGATCGCCTAAGTATCACACAACGCATAAAAATGATCAAGACATACTACAAAAAATGATAATTCTGCAACTGCTACATATCGTGCTTTAAAATTAGATTATGGTTTACATAGTCGTCCAAATACGCAGAGAATCGCTCCGCTAAAAATATCGCTGCTGTAAGTGAAAGTGTTGCCGAAGACCCGAATGTGTCGATTTCTCGTCGTTCTCAGGAATTAGGACTTAGTCTTACGGCACATTATTGAGGAATACGACTTGTAGAATATGTGGTTTCAACAAGACGGTGCCACATTTTACACAACTCGATCAACTATGGCTTTATTGCAAAAGACATTTCCTGGCAGCATAATTTCTCGTCGTGGCGACGAGATCATGCGATTTGACACCATTAGACTTTTTATGTGGAGCTACGCGAAAGATCGTGTTTTTGCATATAAACCTTTAACTCTGGATCACTTAAAAACCAACATTCTTCAAGTTATGGCTGAAATACGGCCCAATATGTGTCAAGGAGTGGTCGAAAATAACCTCAATAGAATCAATGCTTGCAACATTTCGTCTGGTGGTCATTTAAATTATGTAGTGTTTCATACACAATGCCAACGTTCAAGCTTTATAATAAAGAATTAAGAAAAGCTATAGTCGGTTAAGCCCGACTCTATCATACCCTTGATTACTAAGGGGCAATATGGACCAACAATTAAACAAGTCTTAGAGACATACATATACTATGTGCTATTTTTTAAAATTTCGAGATTTATATCATTTCCGGCTAAGAGCCTGATATGGTAGCTGGGGTCAGTTGTGGACCGATTGTTACCAAATTTTGCTTATTGGTTTGTATTTTCAAAGTATTTATCTGTGTTTTAGTTTTAGTAATCAACTGCATTTACCTTAAGAGTTATAAATGTTTGGTGCTTTTATGTGTATATTAAAGACTTTTGAGAATGTGTCTTGTATGTGAGGTATGGTCAAATATGGGCCGATTCCCACAAAATTAGGTAAACTGATTAAGGTTATCGTAAGCAATATTTGTGTTGAATATTATTAAAAAACAACTAAATTTGTGGTTGTAAAGGACCAAAAACTTTATTCCGGGAAGAAATACCTATGGGAGCTAACCGAAATAGTAATCTGATTTTGCTCAGTAAGTATAGGAATCGTCCCAAAATATGAGCCTGCGCTAAATTTTATCAAATTATCTTTAAAGTTACGAACTGTAGAATGATAACAAACTTACATGGTTAACCGGCCAGCCAGTCAGCCTGCAGTCGGTTGGACATCGTTAAAACAACTCAGGGAGTGATTCTATGTCGATTGGTATATTTAAAGGTGGGTCTCACACCAATATATCTATGCGTTACAAACATCAGCACAAACCCAATATACCCTTTCCAAAGAAGTCTAAAGATACCAACGGAATAATTTTTTTCGAATTTGGTCCACATTTTGAATACGCAGCACCGTACATATGTGTGATATGTTTCTAAATTTAACACAATTTGATGGTGGGTTTATAAGATTCGGCACAGATGAATAGAACACTCTTACTTTTTGTCTTTTATTTTTTTTTTTCGAGCAAAACTAAAAGTTATGTTTTGATTTTTGTTTTTTTCGAGCAAGAATAACAGTTATTTCTAACTTTTATTTTTACGAGCAGAAATTAAAGTTATTTTTCGGACTCACATATATTTTTTCGGGTGAAAATAAAGTTATTTTTGTCTTTTATTTTTTCGTGCACATGGTTTGTCCCTGACTCAAACCATATGCGATAGTTAAGCCATTGGTTTTTAAACTGAAAGATATCCGTAAAATATTTATAAAATATTAAATTTTGACTTTAAAATTTGTGATAATTTAATCGATGGCAAACCTTTCCTTTTCGATTAGCTGTATTAATATTATTTGAATGTTCTATGTCTGTACGAGTAAATATAATAAAATTTAAATGCGATAAGAAATCAATTATTTTAAATCATTGACTTAATTAAATATTTATGCAGTTAATGTCTCAATGATGATCTTGATTTGTATGGTAATACATTGAAACTGATTTCTAGAAATTGAAGTTATCTTTATAAAATGGGCGGGGACAGCGATATGTGTAAGTAATATTACAAACGCAAGCTTAAACCAGAGGTCTAGGTTGTAAGTGAAGCATTAAGAACTGTCTATCAAAATCTAGGGTGTTATGATGTGAAATTATATTTAAAATGTTTAAAGAGTATGTATTGCTTCCCTATATAAATATAAAGGCTTTCGATGATAAAATTTAAGAAGATGTTAAATTTTCGCGAAAAGAAGTCACGTGACTTTTGCTAGTCTTCTTAGATATATAAATGAGCTATTATCTTTACATTGGATGGGTCCAATAAAAAACCCTAGCAGAGACAATAAAAGTTCTTTAACCCATTTTTACTGACCAAAATACTCGTATTAAATAGATTGCGTCATTTTTATTTAAAACAAGTAAGAAAGTGCTATAGTCGGTCAAGCCGACCATACGATACCCTTCACCACTAAGGTCAAAGGTGTTATTTTTTCTGTATAAAGACAAATATTTGCTAAATTTTGCCATCATACAAACATTTTCTCAAAACGTATATATTCAACCTGTTTCCGTCATTTGGACTTATATGAGAGCTAGGGTCAAATGTGGACCGATTATCTCGAATGGCAAATTGATTACAATTGTTACATAGCTTATGTATGCAAAAATTAAACTCAAAAGTCTCATTATCTTTAGATTTACGAGCGTTTTAGTGATTTTTAGCCTCATTTAGTGCGTTTTTAAAGAAGAGTTTGTATGGGAGCTATGGTCAACGAAATTTGGTACAGTTTCGTAAGTTTACATAAGCAGTATTTGTTTTAAATTTCATGAAAAAATATTGATATTTGTGGCCAATATAGCAATTCCGGGAACTGGGACCTATGGGATGTACCATAAATAATGGACCGATTTGGACTAATTTCAATAGCCATGGTCCCATTATCAAAAAAAAAATTATCTGTGCCAAATTTCATCAAATTATCTTTAGAATTGCGACCTGTAGTTTGATTACAAGGTTTACATGGGGGTCCAGCCAGCCAGACGGACGGACGGACGGACATCGCTAAATCGACTCAGAAAGTGATTCTAAGCCTATTGGTATACTAAAAGATGGGTCTAAGACAAATATTTCTATGCGTTACAAACATCAGCACAAACTTATAATACCCTTTCCACCTATGGTGGTGAAGGGTATAAATATCATTTGAAGTACTGAAAATAAATTCATGTTCCCATACATACTTATATACATGTGTATGAGATTGACTGAAATTTATTTTAAAATATATATATATATAAGCCAGCATGATAATTTTTTGAACGTACCGTTCTGACATGTTTGAAGCACAGATTCGCATAAAATTCTTATCATTTTAAAATTAGCTCACGCCTGAAAATTCTAAATTTAATTTTTAATGATAGCGAATTTTTTAGAAGATTTATTACATAAACATAATTACATTCATACGAATGTTTTATCACTAAAAATGAAATATGAACAAGTGAAAGTTTTATAATCGGCTGCCTAAAATTTTATACACCCACCATCAAATTTTATTAAATATGTATATAAATGTTCCAGAAAGAACAACTCTATATATACAATATATAAGGAGCTGCTAAGTCAAAAAGTGCACCCATTGGGATAAAATTTGTAGCTCTTCAGAGTTTCTTTAAATTTAGGAACGAAAATTAGTTTTCGGTGCTAAAAATGGATAACAAGTGGATAAGGGAGAATATTGAATATTCAAAATACTCTATTGAGTATCTAAAATATTCAAAATCTTCGGTGCCAAAAATATTTTAAACGAAAATTTTTCTTTCAAAAAATATTTTTATCGAAAATTTTTCTATTTTTCTATAGAAAATTTTTTTTTTCTAAAATTTTTGTATAGAAAAAATTTTTCGATAAAAAAATTTTTCAATAGAAAATTTTCCGATAAAAAAATTTTCTATAGAAAAATAAAAAAATTTTCTATAGAAAAATTTTTTTATCGAAAAATTTTCTATGGAAAAATTTTTTTATCGAAAAATTTTCTATAGAAAAAGTTTTTTATCGAAAAATTTTCTATAGAAAAATTTTTTTATCGAAAAATTTTCTATAGAAAAGTTTTTTTATCGAAAAAGTTTTATTTTATCGAAAAATTTTCTATATAAAATTTTTTTTATCGTAAATTTTTCTATAGAAAAAAAATATAAAAATTTTTCTATAGAAAAATTTTCGATAAAAAAATGTTTCTATAGAAAAATTTTCTGTAAAATAAATTTTCTATAGAAAAATTTGCTATAAAAAAAATTTTCTATAGAAAAATTTTCGTTAAAAAAAGTTTTCCAAAAATATAAAAATATAAATAAAAATTTTCTGTAGAATAATTTCCGATAAAAAAGTTTTCTATAGAAAGGTTTTCGATAACAGAATTTTTCTAAAAAAAAAAAATATAAAAATTTTGTTATCAAAAATATTTCTATAGAAAAATTTTCGATAAAAAAATTTTTCTATCGAAAAATTTTCGATAACAAAATTTTTCTATCGAAAAATTTTCGATAACAAAATTTTTCTATCGAAAAATTTTCGATAACAAAATTTTTCTATCGAAAAATTTTCGATAAAAAAATTTTTCTATCGAAAAATTTTCGATAACAAAATTTTTCTATCGAAAAATTTTCGATAAAAAAATTTTTCTATAGAAAAATTTTCGATAAAAAAATTTTTCTATAGAAAAATTTTCGATAAAAAAATTTTTCTATAGAAAAATTTTCGATAAAAAAATTTTTCTATAGAAAAATTTTCGATAGAAAAATTTTTCTATAGAAAAATTTTCGATAAAAAAATTTTTCTATAGAAAAATTTTCGATAAAAAAATTTTTTTTCTGTAGAAAAATTTTCGATAAAAAAATTTTTCTATAGAAAAATTTTCGATAAAAAAATTTTTCTATAGAAAAATTTTCGATAAAAAAATTTTTCTATAGAAAAATTTTCGATAAAAAAATTTTTCTATAGAAAAATTTTCGATAAAAAAATTTTTCTATAGAAAAATTTTCGATAACAAAATTTTTCTATAGAAAAATTTTCGATAACAAAATTTTTCTATAGAAAAATTTTCGATAAAAAAATTTTTCTATAGAAAAATTTTCGATAAAAAAATTTTTCTATTGAAAAATTTTCGATAAAAAAATTTTTCTATAGAAAAATTTTCGATAAAAAAATTTTTCTATAGAAAAATTTTCGATAAAAAAATTTTTCTATAGAAAAATTTTCGATAAAAAAATTTTTCTATAGAAAAATTTTCGATAAAAAATTTTTTCTTTACAAAAATTTTCGATAAAAAAATTTTTTTATAGAAAAATATTTTTTTACCAAAAATTTTTCTATAGAAAATTATTTTTTTACCAAAAATTTTTCTATAGGCAAATATTTTTTTACCAAAAATTTTTCTATAGGCAAATATTTTTTTCAAAAAATAACAAAATAGTCGGGATGTAAATATTATTCAAAAAGAAGAGTATTCGCATTTGATCCCTAATCTGTTACATTTATTTATTAATGTAACAGATTAATTTATTGATAAAAAGCCAAAAAATGTTTGCGGAGAAACCAAAGTCCTCTACGCGTTTCGATGCTTGGTTAAGCCATCTCTTCAGGAGGATTATCCCCAATTTAGACAGATCGAAAACCTCGCATTATTACTATATTTACGCTTTTACTTATGTTTTATGAACATAATTCTGAAAAGTTGTGTTTGTAGATATAGTAATAATGCGAGGTTTTCGATCTGTCTAAATTGGGGATAATCCTCCTGAAGAGATGGCTTAACCAACCATCGAAACGCGTCGAGGACTTTGGTTTCTCCGCAGACATTTTTTGGCTTTTTTATCAATAAATTGGTCTGTTACATTAATAAATAAATGTAACAGATTTGGGATCAAATGCGAATACTCTTCTTTTTGAAGGAAAATATTTTTATCAAAATTTTTTTTACAAAGTCACTATTTTGGGAATTACAAAAGGAATGACAAACTCAATTTACCCCCTTTTTGTGGTTGGGTATACAAATAAAACCTTATTATTTTCTGTGTTTCACTATTGACTCATCACAACATTATTAAAAGGGTAAACTTTATCTCCAAGAACTTAATTTTCTTGTTGAATTTGATTAAAATATAATTATTCCTTCTGCCAATGCATATTTTGATACCCTACTTATATGTGGGTGGTATTATAATTTATTCATATGAATGGAATTATTATTCTGACACACACTACTTTTTAGATCCCAACTGAATTAAGATTAGTTCTGAGTCTACTTAGAGACATTGATGTTGGAACTGAGTCTGTTTAAATTAGCTGAAACAGGTCCATTCTAGAGTCGGACTTGATCGACTTAAATACTTTCGCCCTTGTTTCTATCATACTCGTATTATTGTTGCAATATAATTTTATTCAACTTTGTTTATCGTTATAATTTTCATTATCAATTCATTGTTTCATTACTTTTACATATTAAATTGTCTTGCATTCGTCAGATGAAAGGCAAGAAAACTTTAACTACATTTTCCCTTCTTCTTTCTCCTGCATCTTTTCTCGGTACCAGTAAAATGAACATATTGTTATTTGTAAATGACATGAATAATACCAGAACCGACATGTAACTAATGGAAGTTGACTGGTAATTTATAGTCATTGGTTTTGTTGGGAAAACGAACCTATTAAATGCGGCTGCACCATCAAATCAAATTAAAATTTTATGCCATCAGATGTAGCATATGAATGCATGGGTGGATGCTGCACTCAAGGGCAATGGTTAAAGATTGAATGTACAACATAATAATTAAATAGAATAGTTTAAAACAAAAGAGTAATTGTTAATTAAATTCATTTTTTTTTGCTGCATCAGCAGAGGATCACCTTGAAAATTACACTACCAAAAATGAAATACAACTCTTGTACATGGGCAGGTGCTTTAAAGTCTATTTTGGACCTTCTCGACTGCTTGGAGGAGAGTGCGAAAGTGCTTATTAGTGGCAGTAGGGTATCCTACTCTATTAACTGGATTGTGGCTTGTATTACACTGTTCTATCAGTACTATATTGAAATGTATTCTAACGATATCAGGTACTTCGTTGTCAACAATTACTACTCCCTTAATACCCCTTCTCACAAACTACTTTCTTAGTTCCAACCTAATATATAGCATATGTATTGGTCATCTCCTGAGTTAAAGCCCTAATAAAACAAACAAGAAAGTGCTGTAGTGGGTCAAGCCCGGCTGTACGATACCCTTCACCGCTAAGGTCAAAGGTGTTCTTTTTCCTGTATGAAGACAAATATTTGCTAAATTTTGCATCATATAAATATTTTCTCAAAACTAATATATTTAGGCTGTTTCCGTCATTTGGACTAATATGAAAACTAGGGTCGAATGTGGACCGATATCTCTAAATTTGGAAAATTGATTACAGTTGTTACAGAAATGTATGCAAAAAAAATTAAAATTCTTCTTTTCTTTAGTGATTTTTGTGTCACTTAGATCGTTTTAACACAAGAGTTTGTATGGGAGCAAATGTGGACCGATTTCAACGAAATTTGGCATCAGATGCTTCATATTAATGCATGGGTGGTTGCTGCACTCAAGGGCAATGATTAAATATTGAATATACAACATAATAATTAAATAAAGAGTGCTCTAAAAAAAATATGCATTTACTATTTTAGACAAAATTTATCCATAGTGCAAGAAATAATTTATTTTTTGATCAAGTTAGTTTCTATAGATATGTCAGATACTATTATTTTAGAAATTATTAATTTTCAATAGTTATTTCAATCAAAATGGACTGCGAAAAAAAAGTTCGTGAATATATAATTAAAACTTTTCAAAAAAAATCCGTCATGGACTTTTAAAAAAATAGCTAAAAATTTGAAAGTTGACCCTCGAACGGTTTCTAATGCCATCAGACGGTATAAGGAAAACCTGAGCATTGAAGGAAAACCTGGATCAGGGAGGAAAAAAGGTCCTACAGATATTGGTAAGGCAAAATAAGTCGAGCGACTCTTTCGAAGAGCGCCTAACACTTCTTTAAGAAAAGCAGCTCGTACGGTGAAATGTTCTTCGAATTTTGCATATAGAGTCAAAGCTTATGCTGGACTAAAGACATACAAAGTCCAAAAGGTTCCAGATCGCAGTGCTATAAAGAACTTAGAAGCAAAAAAACGAGCGAAAAAATTGAAGTCTGATTTTATAAAAAAATACACCTGTTGTGTGATGGATGATGAAACATACGTACTGGCAGACTTTTCTCAACTTCCTGGTCAAGATTTTTATGTTGCTGATAAACGGGGCAATGTTCGGCAAGAGTTTCGCACAAAAAAACAAACAAAATTCCCTAAGAAGTTTCTCGTGTGGCAAGCTATTTGCAATTGTGGCAAAAGAAGTAAAGTATTTGTGGCATCTGGCACAATAAACAAAGAAATTTATATAAAGGAGTGCCTACAAAAAAGGTTGTTACCCTTTTTAAGAGAGCACAGAGTGACTACATTTTTTTGGCCCGATTTGGCATCATGCCATTATGGAAAAAAGGCACTTGAGTGGTACT
>OW121744.1:42445551-42478051 GCA_933228675.1 Stomorhina lunata
ACTCAAAAACACACTACGTCTCTATTTTTTGCAGCAAATAGCATTTTTATTTGATCTGAAGGGGTTTTTGTTCAAGCCCAACTATTTAATAGCCTTTATTACTTACTAATGTATGTTATTGAAGTATGCCAAAAGACAAAAATGAAACAATGGAATCACACCCTGTGTCGATTTAAATCGAAAGTACCTGGTTGACAGAGCCTTGCTCGGAGCTTTATGATTTTTTGTGCAAATATTCAGTTGATTTCGAATTATTTTATTTATTTTTTCCGATCAACACATAGTTTGCATAGTTTACAGATTAACTCATTTTGAAAAATTTTGGAAATTGGTCATACCAACAGAAACCTAAGTCGACTCATGCGCAACAACTTTGCTAAATATTATAGCCTGATCAAATGAACAGTTTTTATTTCATTTTGAGTAATTTTCAGTGGCGTCACCTGAAGTTGTTCATACCAACTAAGAAACCTTCGTCTGATTATGCGTAACAACTTTTCTAATGATTATAACATGATCAGTGGCGCCATCTGTTGGACTTTGGTCATTCCCATTAATAAACCTTCGTCGGCTTATTCGCAACAACTTTGCCAAAGATTATAGCATGATTAAATGTAGAGCTTACGATTAAATTGACTTTGAGTAATTTTCAGTAGCGCCACCTGTCGGAAATTATTCACACCAACTAAAAAACATTTGCCGGCTCATGCGCTACAACTTTGCTAAAGATCATAGCATTATCAAATATACAGTTTACGATTTAATTAATTTTTAGTAATTTCCAGTGGCGCCACCTAACGGAAATTACAACTTAAAAACCTTCGACGGCTTATCCACAACATCTTCGCTAAAGAGCATAATATGATCAAATTCACAGTTTACTATTCTATAAAGAACATACATACAAACATTCATTTGTTTAAAAGTTATAACATTACTCATTTTTCTCCTTTTTATCCACTACTTTCAAAAAGTTCTATATGCTAATTTGGTACTTCTTTGGTGCCAATTGAATTCGGTACATTTTATTAAAACGCAGTTAACATAATTCCTATTCATATTACTTTTGAGATGTTAAGTTATCATTTTATCTCTTTTTTACCCATTTTGGCCCCAAAATCAAAAAAGTACCAAGTACGTGTTCAATATTTCTTTCATATCTATTGACTGCTGTACAAAGTTTCTTTCTATATTCTTTGGTTTAAAATATAAGAGTGGGTTTAAAAAGTACCAAAAAACTATTTTCGCCCTTTTTTACCCCCTATCGGACATAGTTTCATAAAAGTACCAAACACCTGTCCGCTTATTTTTATAGCTGTTTACCTATTACTTTAGGAGATATAACGTTTTCCATGTTTTCCCCCTTTCTACCCGTTTTTACGCTCTTGGAGGCAAAGGTTCCAAAAGTCCCTTCTCTTCGACCTATACAACAAAAAAGGTACCCACTGTCCAAATTTTATTTTCGAGATAGCCATTCTATATATATATATATATATATATATATATATATATATATATATATATATATATATATATATATATATATATATACATATATATATATATATATATATATATATATATATATATATATATATATATATATATATAGATATAGATATAGATATATACATATATACATACAATTATTGCTCGTTTAAGAATATAAGATATGGTTATACTTGTAACAAAAATTCCTATTGCGGTAGGTGAGACCTAAGGGGAATACACTAAAAAATGGACTAATATTGATGGACCCACAGTGCTACCATCCCATACAACCAATGGACAAAAATCGATTTAGTTGTCTTAGATCAATGAAATTTGGCATGCGACATGATATGGATTCAACATGATCATATTCGAAATTTTAACAAAATTTGTCGAAGGACACGCCTACCGCCTACACAGTTCTTAATATTGAAAAATAAATGGAACTCACAAAACTGAAAATATCTCCTATATGAGTTACTTTAAACAAATAAAATTTGGTGCATGATTTAATAAAAATTTGGTATCTGAAAACAGTTGTCGTATATATTTGACGTGTAACGTGATGCCGAATAGTTATATTTGTGCGCAAAATATTAACAAAATCGGCCGAAGAACACGCCTACCGCTCACATATTTATCAATATTAAACAATAAATAGAATTATCAAAATTAAAAATATCTTAAAAATATGTGAATTACTTAAGACAAATAAAATTTAGTGCATGATTTAATATTTAATTGTTAAAGTTGTGTGCATACTTTCGACAAAATCTGCTTAACCCTGCTATGATGTTAGGGTCTTTTGATGACCCAAATCGTATTTAACATTACCGTATTTCTAACTGGTGAAATATATTTGAAAGTTCTTACTACTCAGTGCACCAATTGCTGAAATATATTGAATTCAATTAGTTTTATCACCATTTTAGGCTTCGACAATTTTTTATTACAAATGTATGCACATATCATGTTGGGGTCATTTTATGGCCCTCTGTCATTTTTGTAATATGAATAGGTCCTAATATTCGACCCACTTGAAAAAAATTACAATTTTCAAAAAAGCGGCTTACCTCATGACTCAGGTAGCCACTGGTTATTGAGTGTTTCGCTATGTAAAACTTATCTAACTAATGTATTTGTCTTTCGGAGTCGGAGTTAAAACGTCCCTTTCAATGAGTCTAAAAATGGAATCTGATGCAGCTCATTGTCTTGAGATGGACCCGCCTATCACTCATATTTTCCTAAATGAGTCAAATTTAACTTAAATCATAAACAAGTAAGAGTGTTACATTCGGCTGCGCCGAATCTTATATAGCCACCATCAAGTTGTGTTAAATTTAGAATCATACCTCATATATATACGAGGGTGCAGAAAATTCAAAACGTGGACCAAATTGGAAAAAAGTTGTTGTTGTATTGTTGGTTAAATGCTTTGATCGAACACCACTACGTTTAAGTGATTGTGTATTCTCCTATTACTTGTTTTGCTCGATCTTTTCACTTGCTGTTGGCAACGATCGAGCAAAACAAGTTATAGGGAATACACAATCAATTAAACGTAGTGATGTTCGATCAAACTCAATGAGTTAAATTGAGATTATCTCTGCAATTTGATAACTCGACTGTGGTCGAGGGCGCTAAGGGCTGATGACGTCCTGTGGCGGGACAGAAATTCCAATCCACTAGCCGCGTTCAAAAATAATTTTTTCAGTTTTTCTCCACATTATTACTTTCAAATTTTCAAATTAATAATTTGAAAATTAAACAAGAAAGAGTGTTATATTCGGCTGTGCCGAATCTTATATACCCACCATCAAGTTGTGTTAAATTTAGAAACATATCTCATATATCTACGAGGCTGCAGCAAATTCAAAACGTGGACCAAATTGGAAAAAAGTTGTTACGCTAGTTGGTATTGTTGGTAAAATATTTGGAATAACTTCGGTTGCAGTAGCTTTAAAGTTCAACATTCAAAAGTGTGTAAGTGGTTTCCCTAGTATTTATTTAATTTGAAAAAAATTCGTTATCGTAACCGGGTATGGTTTTACATTAATAAGTTGTTAAATACTTTTCGTTTAGCTTAATATTAAGTTAAGATAAAGAAGTTGATAGTAATACGACAGGTCCATATATTTTGTTAGGAGTTCCTAATGCATCTACCATATACATAATCTTAATATGCTGCTTGTACTTCCGAATCATTTTGATTGTAGATATAAAAAAGGGGATGTAATATAAATATATAAGAATTATAGCCAAATGTTGACCGATTGTAACAAAATTTCACACACTGGCTGGTATTTATACAGGGCTTATTCTTGCAAAATTTAGTGGCAATAGCTGTCACAGCTTCTAATTTAATAGCTTTTAACTGGTCCTTGCTAAACATTTTTTGGTTTCCGGGAGTGTTTTTTATATGAAAGCTATAGTCAAATATGGACCAATTCCTATAAAATTTGATATACTGACCAATAGTTGCATAAAACTTTGCTATACTAAATTTAGTCGTCATAGCTATCACAATTGTACTCAATTTATCAGCATTTATGTGTTTCCCGGGGCGGGGTTATATGGGAGCTCTAACTAAATGTGAACCGATTTCGCCCATTTTCAGTACACAACTTTTGTTACATATCGGAAATACTTTTGTAAAATTTTGTCTCTCTAGCTTTTGTAGTTAAGGAGCTGTCGCGCTTTTATCTGACGGACAGACGGACATAAATCTCCTTTTCTTTTTGTATTTTTGGGTTTCTGTAAGTTTTTTATATGGGAGCTATGGTCAAATGGTGACCGATTGTAACAAAATTTTGCACACTGACTGGCATTCACATAAGACTTCCTTTTGCAAAATTTTGTTGCTGTAGCCCTTTCAGTTAAGGCGCTATCGCGCTTTTATCTAACGGACAGACGGACATAAACCCCCTTTTCTTTTTGTATTTTTGTGTTTCCGTAAGTTCTTTATATGGGAGCTATGGTCAAATGGTGACCGATTGTGACAAAATTTTGCACACTGGCTGGTATTCACATAAGACTTATTTGTGCTAAATTTGGTGGCGAAAGCTATTACATTTTAGCATTTATTGGCATTTAAGTGAATTTCAGGTGGAATTTTGGCTGTTTCCGTATGTTTTTTATATGGGAGCTATGGTTAAATGTGAACCGATTTCGATGAAATTTTATATGCTGCCTAGTGCTTATGGAAAACTTCTAGATACCAAATTTTGTCATCATAGCTATTATAATTTGTCAGTTATTAGCAAATAAGCGACTAGTCTTGACGAGGTTATACGGGAGCTATGGTCAAATGTTAACCGATTTTGCCCAATTTCAATAGCAAAATTTTCTCATAAATGAAGAATGTTTTTGCTAAGTTTCAGTGAGCTAGCTCCTTTCGTTTAGGCGTTATCGTGATTTCAACAGACAGACAGACAGACAGACAGACAGACAGACGGACAGACAGACAGACGGACAGACAGACGGACATCGCTCAATCGTCTTAGAATTTCATAAGGATTCAGAATATATATCGTTTTTGATTTTTGAGCCAATATTAAGGAAATTACAAACGGAATGACAATCTCAATATACCCCCCATTCTTTTTGATGGTGGGTATAAAAAATGAACTCAAGCCTGATAAATTCTAATTTTTTATTAATAAAATTTAAAAGTTCGAATAATTAATTCCCAAATATATAAGAATTATAGCCAAATAGGCCGATTGTAATAAAATTTCACACACTGGCTGGCATTTATATAAAGCTTATTTTTGCAAAATTTAGTGGCAATAGCTGTCACCGTTTCTAATTTAATAGCTTTTAACTGGTCCTTGCTAAATTTTTTTTTGGTTTCCGGGAGAAAGCTATAGTCAAATATGAACCGATTCCTATAAAATTTGATATACTGACCATACAGTTGCATAAAACTTCTCTATTCAAAATTTAGTCGTCATAGCTGTTACAATTGTATTCAATTTATCAGCATTCATGTGTTTTCCGGGGCGGGGTTATATGGGAGCTGTAACTAAATGAGAACCGATTTCGCCCATTTTCAGTACACAATTTTTGTTATGTATCAAAAATACTTTTGTAAAATTTTGTCGCTGTAGCTCTTGTAGTTAAGGAACTATCGCGCTTTTATCTGATAAACCCCCTTTTCTTTTTGTACTTTTGTGTTTCCGTAAGTTTTTTATATGGGAGCTGTCATCAAATGGTGACTGATTGTAAAATTTTGCACACTGGCTGGCATTGACATAAGACTTCCTTGTGATAAATTTTGTGATTATATCTGTTACAGTTTTAGATTAATTGGCATTAAAGTTCATTTTAGGTGAAATTTAGGCTGTTTTCATAAGTGTTTTGTATGGGAGCTATGGCTAAATGTGAACCGATTATATATGCTGCCCGGGCCTTATGTATATAACAAATTTTATCATCATAGCTATTATAACTTGTTATTTATTAGCAAATAAGCGATTTGCCTAGGCGAGGTTATACGGGAGCTATAGTCAAATGTTAGCCGATTTTGCCCAACTTCAATGGCAAAATTTTCTTAGAAATGAAAAATATTTTTACTAAGTTTCGGTTAGCTAGCTCCTTTCGTTTAGGCGTTATCGTAATTTCAACAGACAGACAGACGGACGGACGCTCAGTCGTCTTAGAATTTCATAAGGATTCAGGTTTTATTAAGGAAATTACAAACGGAATAACAATCTCAATATACCCCTTATTATTTTTGATGGTGGGTATAAAAATGTTTTTTATTTACAAATACATCAAAAATTTGCTGTTAAAAAAGTAAAATTGGATACAAATTAGTAAAAATCGGTGTTTTGCTTAAACCTCCTCTGAAATTTTTTTGTACGATTTGTCATGTACTCAATAAGGCTTACAACCCAAGCTAGGTCGTTTCCCGAGTTTTTTCATGAATTAAGTAAGTAGTGTATATAGGAGTGGCACTTATTTAACTTAGGTCTTGTTTACTTTTTACACCACGAATTACAGTTCGTGGTGTAAAATTCCTCTTATATGTTATTTTAGTTTACACGAATTTGATTGTCCTCAATTATGTATCCATTATTTAAAATGACTACATTGTCCTCCAACAAGAATAAGGCTGCTTCTTTTGATATAAAACTTTAAGCATATAATGTTTTTATTTTTCTAATATAAAATACTTGAAAGCTTAATTAAATCCTAAAAGTATGCTAAGCGTATTATTTTCGTTTTATTGTTATCCTATTTTCAAGATACTTATAGAGATTTACATTCTATCATCTAGTCACATTTGTAAGGATTTTCATCCCTTACATTCCTTTTTACACGCGCACACATGCTTAAATACATACATACATGAGTATGTATGAATAATTAATTTAAATTTATGGTTTCCAATAGAAATGGTGTAAGTGAATTGAATGTCTAGTCTATACAATTTAATGGCTTTGTCCTTATTATTCCAACTAAATCTTGGGTATTTTCTGTGATTGCCGTTTATATATTGAAAACTTGAATTGTTTGTTAAATGTCTATGTAATTGTTAGTTCTTTTTTATAGTTTATATGTAGATACCCAGTTAGCATTTTTGGAAAATTTTAATCAAATACGAGTCTTTTTTGACTTCACTGCACGATTAAAATGATCATTTATGATTAAACTTATGAGTCAAAAATAATCTTTTTGTGTGAGAAGATGGTACCCTTCATGCGACTCTTCAAAACGAATCTTTAATGACTCGTTTTGGTGATTAGAATATGACTGCACACATTTTGCTAGATTTGTAAAAAAAGAATAACGTTTTTTATTACTCAACACAGTATATCTATTTTTAGAACAGCCCTATTTCACTAAACTACAATTCTACAAGTTTACAACTTACAATTACAAGCCTAATTCTTACAAGTGCTGTTCAATTGTGTTTCATTAAAATTTTCACAACAATTGTAGCTTTTTTTACTTGTAAACTACAATTTCTACAATTACAATTTCTTAAATTACAATTATAATAAAATAAAATATTTAGATAAATATATGGAGTCAAATAAAAATACGATTTTTATGAAATTTTATATATATTTATGTACATTCCCCTAGTCTAGACAATTTTTACACTTCCTCAAAATTTTTAATTAAGCTTTGGTTCAGATTTTATGGCGGTTCAAAATTCGTTTTTTTCAATATTTTTTCAGAAACATACCCACTTTATATGCCTATAACTTTTGATACGGTAATCAGATTTTTATAAGACTAGGCTCATATTTTAGCATAAGCCTCTTTTAATTCGATCCATCATGACCCCATTTTTTGGTTTTCGTATTTTGTTGTCTATACTATTATTCACATTTCAGAGAATGATAAAGAAAATGGAAGATATGCTCCTTGAGTCAAGGACATCATTCATCTCCCTTGTTCTGCATACGCTTCATCACTATAGGTGGAAAGGGTATTATAAGTTTGGGCTGATACATATAACGCATAGAAATATTGGTCTTAGTTAGACCACCTTTTAGTATAACAATGGATTTAGAATTACTTCCTGAGCCGATTAAACGATGTCAGTCCGTCTGTCCATCTGGCTGGACGGCTGGCTGGACCCCCATGTAAACCTTGTAATCAAAGTACATTTTGCAATTCTCAAGATAATTTGATTAAATTTGGCACAAACTATTATTTTGGTAGTGTGCTATTAAAATTCGTCAAAGTAAACTAAATTCGTCAAGGTACACTAAGTAATGGACTATTATTAATCGAAACCTATTTTGAAACAAATAAAATAAATAAATGGTAGTTAATATTGATTTGATTCTATGTTAATTTTAACTAATTTTTATAAAAAAATAGTTAAAACCAAATTTGAATTCAATTTATCATTCACTTGTAACATGTAAAATTTTTTTGAGAGTCTCCGTCGACCCTATGCTTTTTTTCTACAATTCTACAAGTGTACAAGTACAAATTTAGATTAGTGAAACAAAACCACTTGTAGAAGTTCGACTTGTAAACTTGTGAATTGTCAAAATCACTTGTAGCTACAAACTTGTAATTGTATTTTAATGAAACACAATTATTTACAAGTTCACAATTTTACAGGCAAAAACACTTGTAATTGTAAACTTGTAGCTTAGTGAATTTGGGCCCAGGTCATATCTATTTTAAGAACAGTGAAGTTGTTGCGTTAATAATTACAGAAATATGATGTTGCCGAGACCGAGGATCGAACCTAGGCTGGTGAATATGATATGTTATGCTTTGTAGTCGACGTGCTAATCAACTAAACCACATCACCCATAATGAGAAACGAGTCTTTTTGTGCATTTTTTTTATCACCTAAAAATAGTTATATTACGCACATTTTACAAAGATTTTTTGTGCTATTTTAAACTAGTCGCTTGCTAAGCGTCTATAAGACTTTTTGTACACTTTTTTGATCATCAAACTGATTGCACACATTCTGGTTTCAAATAGTAGCTTTTAAGGTATTTTCTGAGTCTTTTTGTGGTCTTTTTTGATCACCAAATTGATTAAAATAATATAAAAACAGTCGTATTAGAATCGTTTGCACTATAAGATTTTGACTGCACACATTCTGCAAGAATTGTAAACTAGTCGTTTTCTAAGCGTTTTGAGGGGTCTTTTTTGAATCTTTTTTAGATCACCAAGCTTAAATAATTAGTTTTTGATCATCTAAACGAATCCCAAAAGACTCATTTTGCTGATATTATCGTCAACAATCACCAAATTGCTAGATGGGTTGCCGTTTATATATATTGAAAACTTGGATCGTTTATTAAATGTCTACGTAATTGTTAGTTCTTTTTTATAGCTTATATGTAGATATAAAGGAACTGGTAATTGCTTCTCCCCTATATGATACTTTAAAGTTAAATAGTTACCCATTTCTAAGGGCCCTGTTGTGGGAGCAGAATAACATACAAATATTGCGTGAAATTTTTATTTACCATAAGAATAATTGTTACATAAATGCTTCTTATGACAAGTTCTTCTAAAAAGCCTTCTAAAGACAGCCCTATAAATGAACCAATTATTGGAAGTCTGTTTGAAGGACCAAAAAGTAAAGGACTTCAAATGTTCCCCGCTGCAAAATGAAAAACCGACTGGCTGAATTATATCTTCACGTGATCCTTCTGCCCTCATTACTGGGAAACACCCACCATAAAAATCTTATAAAATAAATGGTTAAACGAAGACAATTACAAATAAAAAGAAAGAATCCATTTAAGATAGTATCGGCAAAATCCTTACAAAATGTAATCAAAATAAAATGTAGGCGAAAAACATAGAAAACTAATGTTGAGCAGCAAAATTTAATGGTATATGATGATGGTGTTACATGGGATTTAAAGGAAAAAATAGATTAATATTGTATAAAGAAAGGTTGAATAGAAAATAATGTACAGTGGGTGGTTGTATTCAAAAATGATAATTCTATAAAATTTATCTGAAGTTTATTTTTTATAGGAATATTTAATATTATATCACACTATCAAAATGTTTTAATTTTAGAAACATTTGTCACATATCTACTAGGGTGCAGCTAATTCAAAATAAAAAAAAAATTGCGCTAGTTGGTGTTGTTGGTAACATTTTTGGGCTAAATTCGGTTGCAGTAGCTTTAGAGTTTAAAATTTTAAATTATCTAAGTTATAAATTTTTACTTGGTCTCATAGCCGGTTATAGTTTTACATTAATAATATGTTAAATACTCTTCATTGATCTTAATAGGTAGGCCAAACACATTGAAAGTAACACGGCAGATATATATGGGCAAAAATCAAACAGTTTTTATTCCTTTGAAACCGATATTCAACTCGAATAATTTTTGTACCCTTAGGAGTTCGGAAAATCTACTTGCAGATGTTGAACTCCCTACTCTTTAGATATACTGAACATAATTTCTCAGTAGCGCAAATTTGCGCTTTCAAGCGTAAGTGGCATGCAAATTAAAAAAAACGTCAAAAAATGTATTGAAGCATTCAAATTTTTCGATATAAAAATTTTTCTATCGAAAATTTTTCGATATAAAAATTTTTCTATAGAAAATTTTTCGATATAAAAATATTTCTATAGAAAGTTTTTCGATATAAAAATATTTCTATTGAAAATTTTTCGATATAAAAATTTTTCTATAGAAAATTTTTCGATATAAAAATATTTCTATAGAAAGTTTTTCGATATAAAAATATTTCTATAGAAAATTTTTCGATATAAAAATTTTTCTATAGAAAATTTTTCGATAAAAAATTTTTATATCGAAAAATTTTCGATATTTAAACTTTTCTATACAAAATTTTTCGATATAAAAATTTTTCTATAGAAAATTTTTCGATATAAAAATATTTCTATAAAAAGTTTTTCGATATAAAAATATTTCTATAGAAAATTTTTCGATATAAAAATTTTTCTATAGAAAATTTTTAAATATAAATATTTTTCTAAAGAAAATTTTTCGATATAAAAATTTTTCTATAGAAAATTTTTCGATATAAAAATATTTCTATAGAACATTTTTCGGTATAAAAATATTTCTATAGAACATTTTTCGGTATAAAAATTCTTCTATAGAAAATATTTCGATATAAAATTTTTTCTATAGAAAATTTTTCGATATAAAAATTTTTCTATACAAAATTTTTCGATATAAAAATTTTTCTATATAAAATTTTTCGATATAAAAATTTTTCTATACAAAATTTTTCGATATAAAAATTTTTCTATACAAAATTTTTCGATATAAAAATGTTTCTTTACAAAATTTTTCGATATAAAAATTTTTCTATACAAAATTTTTCGATATAAAAATTTTTCTATACAAAATTTTTCGATATAAAAATTTTTCTATACAAAATTTTTCGATATAAAAATTCCTCTATACAAACTTTTTCGATAAAAACATTTTTCTATAGAAAATGTTTTGCTATAAAAATTTTTCTATAGCTATTTTTTGCCATATAAACATTTTTCTTTAGAAATTTTTTCGACATAAAAATTTTTCGATATTAAAATGTTTCTATAGAAATTTTTTCGATATAAAAATTTTTCTATAGAGAACTTTTCGTTATAAAAACTTACATAAATTTTTCTATAGCAATTTTTAACCATATAACAATTTTTCTTTAGAAATATTTTCTACATAAAAATTTTTCCACAGAATATTTTTCGATGTAAACATTTTTCTGTAGAAAATTTTTTGATGTTAAAATTTTTATATAGAAAATTTTTCGATGTCAACATTTGTATATCAAAAACTTTTCTGTAGAAAAATTTTATGTCGAAAAATTTTCTATAGAAGAATTTTTATATCGAAAAATTTCTATAGTAGAATTTTTATATCGAAAAATTTTCTATAGAAAAATTTTTATATCGAAAAATTTTCTGTGGAAAAATTTGTATATAATTTTATATCATTTTTGTAGTATGTTTTGATAAGTTTTATGCGTTGTGTGATACTTAAGTGATCCATTTTCGTCAATGTCACTCTTTCAACTGAAAAGGAAAAAATTAGTTTTACAACTTTGTTTGACAGATGTCGAATTTCAGTCCTATACTTTTGAAAACATGAAATGGATAACCCTTTACTTTTGAGAATATACCTTGTATGGGAGGTATGGTCAAATATGGACCGATTCCTACAGAAATAGGTACACTGATTAAGGTATTCAAAAGCAATAATCGTCCTTGTGCTAAATTTCATTAAATTATCTTTAAAGTTACGAGCTGTACACTGACAACAAGTTTACATGAATAACCGGCCAGCCAGACGAACTTACATCGTTAAAACTACTGCGGAGTGATTCTGAGTCGACTAGTATATTTCTTTGGTATAAAAAGGGGATGTTATATATATAAACAACTATAGTTAAATGGTGACCAATTGCCATAAAATTTTATAAACCGTCAGGTTATAAAATTTATTTTTGCAAAATTTAGCCATATATATCATATTTTATAATTTAATAGCCTTTAACTGGAGTTTGTGGCATTTTAGTGCTTTCCGGGAGTGAAAGCTATAGTCAAATATGGATCGATTCCTATAAAATTTGATATACTGACCAATAGTTGCATAAAACTTCTCTTTTCTTAATTTAGTCGTCATAGCTATTACAATTGTATTCAATTTATCAGCAATAATGTGTTTCCCGGATCGGGGTTATATGGGAGCTTTAACTAAATGTGAACCGATTTCGTCCATTTTTAACACACATTTTTTCTTTCAAGATATCGAAAATACTTTTGTTCCTCTAGCTCTTTTTGTTAAGGCGTTATCACACTTTTATCTGACGGACAGACAGACATAAACACCTTTTTCTTTTTGTATTTTTGTGTTTCCGTAAGTTTTTTATATGGGAGCTATGGTCAAATGGTGACCGATTGTGACAAAATACTGGTTGAAATTGACATAAGACTCCTTTATGCTAAATTTAGTGGCCAAAGCTATAACAGTTTATCATTTATAGGAATTTATGTGTATTTTAGGTGGAATTTAGACTGTTTCCGTAAGTTCTAAATTTAGACATCATAGCTATTACCATTGTATTCAATTTATCAGCATTCATGTGTTTCCCGGGGCGGGGTTATATAAGAGCCCTAACTAAATGTGAAGCGATTTCGCATATTTTCCATACACAATTTTCTCAACATATCAAAAATACTTTTGTAAAATTTTGTCTCTCTAGCTCTTGTAGTTAAGGCGCTATAGCGCTTTTATTTGACGGACAGAAACCCCCTTTCTTTTTGCTATTTTGTGTTTCCGCAATTTTCTTTATATGAGAGCTTTGGTCAAATGGTGACCGATTGTAACAAAATTTTACACACTGGCTGGGTTTGACATAAGACTTCCTTGTGCCAAATTTAGTAGTTATATCTGTTATATATTGGGATTTAAGTGTATTTTAGGTGAAATGTAGGCTGTTTTCATAAGTTTTTGTATGGGAGCCATGGTCAAATATAAACCGATTTCTCCCAATTTCAATACCAACATTTTCCCAGAAATGGAGAATATTTTTGCCAAGATTGACCTAGATCCTTTTGTGTAGGCCCTATCATGCTTTCAACAGACAGACGGAGATCAAATTCTAAGACGAACAATCGTCTTAGAATTACATAAGGATTCAGAGAATATTTTGGTTTTTGAGCTAGTATTAAGGAAATTACAAATGAAATGACAATCTCAATATACCCCTCATTATTTTTAATAGAGGATATAATTAGAAGTAAAAATTGTATAAGCGAATTCTTAACAACATATTTTGCAACTCATCCCACAGTGAATTGTAAATTTATCTACTTCTTATTTTAATATTAACATTTTATAGAGTTCAATTGTTCAACATTTAATATAAATCGATTGTGGATATTTTACACAAGTAATTTGAGACATCTCTGCCTTACAACACATACATAAATCCAATACTCGTTTGCAAATAGTACATATCTACAATAAATGTAGATATAATAAATATCATATACTTAGGATGACATCTAACGAACTCAAATATTTATACATATACATATTTATATCTTTTGAAATCAATCTTTTGTTAACATTAGAGCTCCCCACAACATGTGTCATTATTGAATTTAAATGTCATGGTAATATCGGATTCTTACAATATTCAATCCTTTTTATTTGATAATATTTTATTTGTTGGTAATGTTTAACTTTTTCCACGAAATGTTTTATAACATAATGAACAAAAATTTAATAAGACTGGTATTGTTGTGGCTTTTATTGATAAACAAATATGAATGTATTGAAATAAGTTAGGAATTTTGATGTTAAGCAACTCTTTTATAACATTTTCTAGTAAATTATTTTAATTTGTTTTGATAATGCCTTCAGCAAAAAAGCTTTTCAAACTTAAGATTCATTAAAAATAAGAGTTATGTATACTGTAACTTGTCTATATATGTGCAATAAAGCTACTTTTCTATAGAAAATTTGTTTATCAAAAACTTTTCTATAGAAATTTTTTTTATCAAAAACCTTTATATAGAATATTTTTTTATCAAAAACTTTTCTATAGAAAATTTTTATATCAAAAACTTTTTTATAAAAACTTTTCTAGGTATAGATTTTTTTTTTCAAAAACTTTTCTACAGAAAATTTTTTTATCAAAAACTTTTCAACAAAAAATTTGTTTATCAAAAAAAAATTTATCAAATAATTTTTATAGAAAATTGTTGTATTAAAAATTTTTCTACAGACATTTTTTTATAAAAAACTTTTTTATAGAAAATTGTTGTATCAACAACTTTTCTTTTATCAAAACCATTTCTATAGAAATTTAACAAAAACTTTTCGATAGAATATTTTGTTATCACAAACTTTTTTATAAAAAACTTTTCTGTAGAAAATTTGCTTATCAAAAAACTTTTCTAAAGAATTTTTTTATCAAAAAAGTTTCTATAAATTTTTTTTTAATTTTTTTTTTAAATTTTTTTCTCAAAACTTTTCTTTAAAAAATTCTTGTATCAATAACTCTTCTATAGAAAATTTTTTATCGAATATTTTTCTATTGACATTTTTTTTATTAAAGACTTTTTATAGAACATTTTTCTATAGAAAAATTTTTGATAAAAAAAATTTATTAAAAATTTTTCTGTATAAAATTTTATTAAAAATTTTTCTGTATAAAATTTTTTATCAAAAATATTTTTATAGAAAATTTTTTATCACAAATTTTCAATAGAAAATTTTTTTTATCAATAATTTTTCTACAGAAAATGTTTGTGTCAAAAATTTTTCTATAGAATTTTTTTAAGTCTTTCTATTGAAAAATATTTTATCAAAAATTGTTCTATAGAAAATTTTATTAAAAAATTTTTTATTAAAAATTATTCCATACAAAACTATTTTAGCAAAATTTTTTTCTATAGAAAATTTATTTTTATCACAGATTTTTCTATAAGAAATATTTTTATAGGAAATTTTTCTACAGAAAAATATTTTTATAGAAAAATATTTTTATCAAAAATGTTTCTATAGAAAAATATTTTTATCAAACATTTTGCTATAGTAAAATATTTTTATCAAAAATTTTTTTAAAGAAAAATATTTTTATCAAAAATTTTTCTATAGAAAAATATTTTTATTAAAAATTTTTCTATAGAAAAATATTTTTATTAAAAATTTTTCTATAGAAAAATATTTTTATCAAAAATTTTTCTATAGAAAAATATTTTTATCAAAAATTTTTCTAAAGAAAAATATTTTTATCAAAAATTTTTCTATAGAAAAATATTTTTATCACAAATTTTTCCATAGAAAAATATTTTAATCAAAAATTTTTCTATAGAAAAATATTTTGATCAAAAATTTTTCTATAGAAAAATATTTTGATCAAAAATTTTACTATAGAAAAATATTTTTATCAAAAATTTTTCTATAGAAAAATATTTTTATCAAACATTTTGCTATAGTAAAATATATTGAACAAAAAATTTTCTATAGAGAAATAATTTTATCAAACATTTTTCTATAGAAAAATATTTTTATGAACAATTTTTCTAAAGGAAAATATTTTTATTAAAAATTTTTCTATAGAAAAATATTTTTGTCAAAAATTTTTCTATTGAAAAATATTTTTATTAAAAATTTTGCAGTAAATTTTTCACCAGATATTTTAGTAACCCTAATTTTTATAACAATTTTTTTTTATATATGGAAAATATTTAAAATAAATGT
Source organism: Stomorhina lunata (assembly GCA_933228675.1). Lineage (NCBI taxonomy): Eukaryota > Metazoa > Arthropoda > Insecta > Diptera > Rhiniidae > Stomorhina > Stomorhina lunata. Next base: position 42,461,747 of record OW121744.1, read on the forward strand.
TTTTATAAAAACAAAATTTAATCCAAATCTTAAGTAAAGGTACCATTGTCTTAAAATATTATTTATATACTGTGAGCTTAAATATCAAATCCCTGGTCAAAAGAAAAAAAAAACTTAATTCTTTTTAAGTGATTTTGTGCTTAATGTTTCCCTATAGGGATTACATTGTCATCGTCACCATGTTAACAACGTTTTACGTTAAGACCACAAGCACTTAATAAACTTAAGTTGAATTCTCTTCTAAATCTAAATATTCACTATTTCGATATTTAATGCTTGTGTATATTTTCCACTTCATTTCCAAATCTATCTTATGTTCTTGTGGTTGCCTCATGCCAAAATGCCAACCGCATACAAGGAAGTAGTCGTTCATGTTCACGCTTCTTAAACATGGAACAGCTGGGCTTCTGCCAATCCAAAGATTTTTATCCGATGGTTTAAGTGATGCATCAAATGTTCATTTTTTTTTTTTTTTTTTTTTGTTATATTTAAATTTGCATCACATAGTCGTCGTTGTTGTTTTGCATACACAAGCAGCAACATGTATGAACACTTGCAACATGTATCCACTTGCAACATGGGTAATCCCATATTTCTTTGGAAGTAATTTATAATTTATTTACTTTTTTTTTCCTTTTTTTGTTTGTTTGCCAATTGTCAATGGTAAAGTTTTTTATGTTAAAAGAAAAAAATATAAATAATCTCTTACTCCGACAATATTGAATGTTTCGAGATACTTTTGCAAGTCCAATGTATGTGCATATGTATCTGTATTAGGGTGTTCATTTTACTCGACTTTTAATTGTTTGAGTAATCAAATAACTTGAAAATGGTGTTTTTTAGTTACTCGGAAAATCGATTAATCGTTAAATATTACTCGAGTTAATCGAGTAAAAAATTCATCTTAAAATTACTCGAGTAAGATTTTTCTGTAAGCTTTATATATATATTTTTTTAATACAACAATTTTTTAACAAAATTATAGTACTTTATTAACAAAAACGCAATAATTCGCAATAAAAAAAAAAGAAACAAAAATATAAAAATTTATTTTTAATACAAATTAACAATGTAACGCCCTTAATATTTTAAGTGAGTTTATTTACTTCCATATATAAAAAGCAATCTTTCGATTTCATAAATCCTGAGTTTGATCTAACAGATAAGTAGGCTCTACGACTACCTTTTACTTATGTTTACAATGGGATCTTCAACTGGACTAAAGTAGGATCTACGATTACATTGCGTCCTTTAACTGAACTATAGTAGGTCGTACTGTTACTATAGTAGGACCCACGATTACACAGGGATCTTTAACTAAACTATAGTAGTATCTACGAATACATCGGAGACTTCAACTAAACTATAGTAGGTTTTACGATTGCAATGGTACCTTCAACTAATCTATAACAGGAGCTACAAGTACATTAGGATCTTTAAATATACAATAGTAAAAATTACGAATACATTGGATACCACAAGAGGTCTAGGTCTAGAGACTAGGCTATTTGTATCTGAAATATCGACTATATATATACTATGGACTATATACATATTACAAGTTGTAATTTACAAGTCACGATTATTGCTTAGAACTGACAATATTAAAATCCACGACTATTTTATAAATGGAAAATTAACTATATTGAAACCCTCGATTATTGCTTTAAATTAACTATAGTAGAAACATCAATTATTGCCTAGGATGGACCATAGAACGGTAGATGATTGATTTAAGTGGTCTTCATTTGAACCCTTGATTATTGCATAAAATGGAATATATCATTAGTAGCAGTAAATACTTTCAAGTCAAAGTTGGCCATTATTAAACAAGAAAACTTTTTCTTAACTCGTAATCAAAAAAAAATACACTTAGAAAATTGCACATTAAACTAACAAGACATAGCTTTCCATTTGGCCAACGTTTTTTTACAAACTTAACAGTTTAGAATTACCTTGAGGCAAATTTTAGTCGTTTTATTTAAAAAAAAAAAATACTTAAAAAATTATTGAAATAATTTTACTCGAGTAACTCGATTACTCGTGGAAAATTACTCGAATAAATCTTTATTTGAAATTAACCATTTTATTTTACTCGAGCGATTAATCGATTTTATTTTTCCGATTAATCGAGCAAACATAACTCGAGTAAACACCCTAATCTGTATGCCTTTGCTGTCTTCTATTTATGACTAATGAGTTATAGCAGATTTTCTTGAATTTCCATTTATTTAATTTTAATAGCATCAATCTTTGTATTAAGAACAACCTGTTCAAATGATTAAAAATGACTTGTTAATACAATTATTTAAGATAATGAAAACTTACAAAGATAATGGGTATTTAATGATCTGCACTATCTTACAACAAGTATTTTAACAACTTGCAGACAAATACGACTAATGATGTAACAAATTTTTGAAAGGATTAAGTTTGATAAGGTGAAACTTAAGATAGACTGAAAAAATATGCAAAACAGGTAAAAAATTGATTAGTTTTAAATAGAGCGGAAATTTTTTAAGACACATTTTTCCTTAGAAAAATCTTCTATATTTTTTAAAGAAAATTTTAGTATACAATATATAAACAAGTAAGAGCGTTATATTCGGCTGTGTCGAATCTTATATACCCACTATCAAGTTGTGTTAAATTTAGAAACATATCTCATATATCTACAAGGGTGCAGCTAATTCAAATCTGGACAAAAACTGAAAAATCGCTAAGCTTCTTAGTATTGTTGGTAAAACTTTTGGACTAAAGAGTGTTCTAAAAAAAATATGCATTTACTATTTTAGACAAAATTTATCCATAGTGCAAGAAATAATTTATTTTTTGATCAAGTTAGTTACTATAGATATGTTAGATACTATTATTTTAGAAATTATTAATTTTGAATAGTTATTTCAATCAAAATGGACTACGCAAAAAAAGTTCGTGAAAATATTTAAAAAAAATAGCTAAAAATTTGAAAGTTGACCCTCGAACGGTTTCTAATGCCATCAGACGGTATAAGGAAAACCTGAGCATTGAAAGAAAACCTGGATCAGGGAGGAAAAAAGGTCCTACAGATATTGGTAAGGCAAAAGAAGTCGAGCGACTCTTTCGAAGAGCGCCTAGCACTTCTTTAAGAAAAGCAGCTCGTACGGTGAAATGTTCTACGAATTTCGCACATAGAGTCAAAGCTTATGCTGGACTGAAGACATACAAAGTCCAAAAGGTTACAGATCGCAGTGCTATAAAGAACTTAGAAGCAAAAAAACGAGCGAAAAAAATGAAGTCTGATTTTATAAAAATATACACCTGTTGTGTGATGGATGATGAAACATACGTACTGGCAGACTTCCCTCAACTTCCTGGTCAAGATTTTTATTTTGCTGATAAACGGGGCAATGTTCGGCAAGAGTTTCGCACAAAAAAACAAACAAAATTCCCCAAGAAGTTTCTCGTGTGGCAAGCTATTTGCAGTTGTGGCAAATGAAGTAAAGTATTTGTGGCATCTGGCACAATAAACACAGAAATTTATATAAAGGAGTGCCTACAAAAACGGTTGTTACCCTTTTCAAGAGAGCACAGAGTAACTACATTTTTTTGGCCCGATTTGGCATCATGCCATTATGGAAAGAAGGCACTTGAGTGGTACTCAAAGAATAATGTCATTTTTGTACCACCAGAGGCAAATCCACCTAACTGTCCAGAACTTCGGCCTGTGGAAAGGTATTGGGCTCTGGTAAAAAAGGAATTGAAGAACACAGGAAAGATTTCCAAGAACATATCCGATTTTAAGCGCAGGTGGAACACATGCTCCAAAAAGGTATCAGAAGCAACTGTAAAATCTTTAATGGGAGGGTTTCCGAAAAAAGTCGATAATTTTGCAAAACCCGAGTACTAAGTAAACATTTTAATGCTAAATGATTTTGTATAATATGTCATTATATTTGCGTATTTTGTAGAGTTTTTATATTAAAAGGTTTGATTTTTATTTAAGAAAATCCAACTACAAATTTTATTTAGAGCACTCTTTAAAATCGGTTGCCGTAGCTCTTTAGTTCAACATTTAAAAATATTTTAGTGGTTTCCCAAGTATTTACTTTGATCAAAATTCTGTATAGTTTTACATTAATAAGTTGTTAAATACTTTTCGTGCTAAATATGTAGTTAGGCTAAACACGTTATTAGTAATACGGCAGGTCCATATATTTCGTTAGGAGTTCCTAATGCATTCATCAGATATAAAGTCTGGGCTGATCATTGATTGATGCCTATCTAATTTCATAGGTGCAATCTTTATATAATGAATAAACATCCAAATCTTTTTGATTGTAGAAATAAAAAGGGGATGTTATATATATAAGAATTATAGCCAAATATTGACCGATTGTAACAAAATTTTACACACTGGCTGGAATATATATAGAGCTTATTCTTGCAAAATTTAGTGGCCATAGCTATCATAGTTTCTAATTTAATAGCTTTTAACTGGCCTTTGCTAAAATTTTTGGTTTCCGTGAGTGTTTTTTATATGAAAGCTAAAGTCAAATATAGACTGATTCCTATAAAATGTGATAAACTGATCAAAAATTGCATAAAACTTCCCTATTTTGAACTTAATCGTCATAGCTATTACAATTGTATTCAATTTATCAGCATTAATGTGTTTCCCGGGGCGGGGTTATATGGGAGCTCTAACTAAATTTGAACCGATTTTGTCCATTTTCAACACACATCTTTTTCAAGACATCCAAAATACTTTTGTAAAATTTTGTTCCTCTAGCTCTTTTCGTTAAGGCGCTATCGTGCTTTTATCTGACGGACAGACGGACATAAACAACCTTTTCTTTATGTATTTTTGTGTTTCCATAAGTTTTTTATATGGGAGCTATGGTCAAATGGTAACCGATTGTGACAAAATTTAGCACACTGTCTGGCATTGACCTAAGACTTTCTTGTGCTTAATTTAGTCTTACTACCTCTTGTAGTTAAGGAGCTATGACGATTTTATCTGACGGACATAAATCCCCTTTTCTTTTTGAATTTTTTTTTCGTAAGTTTATTATATGGGAGCTAGGTCAAATAGTGACCGATTGCGACAAAATTTTGCACACTTGCTGGCATTGAAATAAGACCTCCTCGTGCTAAATTTAGTGATTATATCTATTATAGTTTTAGATTTATTGGCATTTAAATGTATTTTAGGTGAAATTTTGGCTGTTTCCGTAAGTTTTTTGTATGGGAGCTATGGCCAAATGTGAACCGATTTTAATGAAATTTTATACGCTGCCTAGGGCTAATGTAAAACTTCTATATGCAAAATTTTATCATCAGAGCTGCTATAATTTGTCATTTATTAACAAATAAGCGATTAGCCTAGACGAGGTTATACGGGAGCAATGGTCAAATGTGAACCGATTTTGCCCAATTTCAATACTCAATTTTCTCAGAGATGAAGAATATTTTTACTAAGTTTCAGTGAGCTAGCTCCTTTCGTTTAGGCGTTATCGTGTTTTCAACAGACAGACAAACAGACGGACATCGCTCAATCTTCTTAGAATTTCATAAGGATTCAGAATATATATCGTTTTTGATTTTTGAGCCAATATTAAGAAATTACAAACGGAATGACAATCTCAATATACCCCCCATTCTTTTTGATGGTGGGTATAAAAAGAAATATCATGAAAAAAATATTTTATATGTGTTTTATTAACGTTCACTTCTGAAACCGCAAACCGCAAAACCCTTTATAACTTTAATATCCCAAATATTTGTATAACGACAAAAATATCAAAAAAAAACCTTTTTAATTCGTTGGACCATATTTTATGTATGTAGTGTATGGTATCATATAGTCGACATTGACCAACTACCAAACTTTCTAACTAGCTTTTTTCTGCAGATGACAGATATTAGATAATTCAAACAAATTTTGCATAACTACAGAGCATTTTTATAAGGAAGATTTATAAAATGAAGGATTAACTTAATCTACATACATTGCGCGTCAAATGATAAAGTTGACTATTATTTTGAGTTATTAAAATGGCAGTGGAAAAGAAAATTATGTGAAAAATTGGACAGTTTAGAGATTTAATGGATAGATAGTACGTACACAGCATCCATAGATCAGTTTAGAAAGTAAATGGTTTTAAATATTTATAGTATAATAAGTGTTCTTATAACTCTTAGCAAAAATATGAGGTTGGACTAATTTTAAAGTTATCACAGGATAAATTTTGTCCTGGTATGAAACATTGATAATTTTAATATAAGATCTACAAACTATTTGATTTTTGTTAAGAATTTAATAATTAGTTTTTCTTACTAAGTTTAATCATATCATTCAACTTTTAAAACTTATATAAAAGTTCATTCCATATCATTCACCACAAGTTTGAACATTTAATCCCTGGGGTATTAACGCATTTCTTTACACTTTTAGTATCCGCAAAAGTTTATAACTACTGAGATAAGTGTGTCTGATATTAAGAATATTTACTAAGTAGTCGTTGTAACAGTAAAATTCTAATTCATTTTGGAATGTTGGCAAACGCTGTTGTCGTTTGAATGGGATTAATTTAGTCTTGAACAGAAAAATGTCGTCTTGCTTCTTATCAGCGTGACCTACTGATGTAATTAGTTGTCTCATTATTAAATTGTTGTTTTTTCTTTTGAGTTGCTGATGTTTTTGTTAGTATTAGAAGAAAACAAACAAATAATAAAATAAATTAAAGAAAAACAAATCATCATAATTTTCAAAAAATGAGAAGCCAAGTGCGATTGATTCAGAACGAACTTGAAATACGCTACACCAATTAGTGTAGCTATGAAAATAATTAAGTTTCGCAAAGAAAACTATTAAGTTATTTTCCTTGTTCTAACCGGGTAATTCGATTATTTCTTTTAAAAACTTTAATCAGCTGGAAGGTCTTGCGTACAGAACATGGTTCAGACAATTCAAAATTTGTCCAATTGATCGTATTCAGGCGTTGGCAGCCCATACAACCAGAAGCCGAAGAATTTTTGTAATTTTCGTAAATACCACGATTAATAATGAAACTCATGAAGAAGAGCATTTAGTTGGAGTTTGGAGGTTAGCAAAGTCGGTTGGTGCCGATTTGTTAACGAAAATACAAAAACAAAATAAACAAAATCAAATCTAAATTAAAACAACAAAACATACGGCCCGAGAAAGCAAAAAAATATAATCCCGAGCATTTTTGCCATTACACTTTTATACCCTTCACCACCATAGGTGGAAAGGGTATTGTAAGTTTGTGCTGATGTACGTAATGTATAGAAATATTTATCTTAGACCTTTTAGTATACCAATAGGCTTGGAATCATTTTCTGAGTCGATTTAGCGACGTCAGTACGTCCGTCCGTCTGGCTGGCTGGACCCCCTTGTAAACCATGTAATCAAAGTACAGGTCGCAAACTCTAAAAATAATTTGATGAAATTCGGCACAGATCATTTTTTTATGGTAGGGCTATTGAAATTTGTCAAAATTGGTTCATTATTTATGGTACCTCCCATAGGTCCACTTCCCGGAACTGATATTTTGGCCACATATATCAATATTTTTTCATAAAATTTAAAACAAAACCTGCTTACGTTAATTAAAATCACTGTACCAAATTTCGTTGAAGTCGGTCTACATTTGACCATAGCTCGCATACAAACTCTTTTGTCAAAACGCACTAAATGAGACAAAAATCTCTAAAACGCTCATAAATCTGTAGATTTTGAGTTTATGGTTTGCATACATAATTTTTGTAAAAACTGTAATCAATTTGCCAAATTTTGCGATAATCGGTCTACATTTGACCCTAGCTCTCATTTAAGTCCAAATGATGGAAACAGCTTAAATATATAAATTTTGAGAAAATGTTTGTATGATGGCAAAATTTAGCAAATATTTGTCTTTATACAGGAAAAAGAATACCTTTGGCCGTAGTGGTGATGTGTATCGTATGGTCGGGCTTGACCGACTGTAGCACTTTCTTACTTGTTTTTGTATACATTGCTTGAAATAAATGTTACCGAATGGGAATATTTTTCCAAACAGAAATAAATTCTTATATTAATTTTTTTAGTTGAAAAAATATTTTTTTAGATATTTTCGATACAAACATTTTTTTATAGAAAAATTTTCGATAAAAATTCTTTTTTGTAGAAAATTTTTCGATAAAAATATTTTTCGGTAAAAACTTTCGATAAAAATATTTTTCTATAGAAAAATTTTCGACAAAATTTTTCGATAGAAATAATTTTCGATTTTTTATCAAATATTTTTCAGTAGAAAAATTTTTGATAAAAGAATTTTCCATTGAAAAATTTTTGATAAAAAAATTTTCCATTGAAAAATTTTTGGTAAAAAAATTTCTGTGAAAATTTTTGATAAAAAAATTTCTGTGAAAATTTTTGATAAAAAAATTTCTGTGAAAATTTTTGATAAAAAAAAGGAACAAATTTTGATAGAAATATTTTTCTGTAATAATATGCTTGAGAAAAAAATTCTATAGAAAGATTTTTGAAAAAAAAAATTATAGAAAAATTTTCGATAAGGATATTTTTCTATTGAAAAATTTTCGATAAAAATTTTTTTTCCTAATTAAATTTTTAATAAAAAATTTTTGAGAAAAAAATTTTCTATAGAAAAATTTTTGAGAAAAAATTTTCTGTAGAAAAATTTTCTGTAGATTTTTGATAAAAAATTTTTCTATACAAAAATTGTTAATAAAAATAATTTTCAATAGAAACATTTTTGATACAAAAATTGTCTATAGAAAAATTTTTGATAAGAAAAATTTATATAGAAAAATTTTTGATAAAAAAACATTCTATATAAAAATTAAAAAAAAAAATTCTATAGAAAAATTTTTGATAAAAAAAATTTCTGTAGATTTTTAATAAAAAAATTTTCTATAGAAAAATTGTTGCTAAAAATAATTTTCAATAGAAAAATGGTCTATAGAAACATTTTTGATAAGAAAAATTTCTATAGAAAATTTTTTGATAAAAAAACATTCTTTAGAAAAATTTTTGAAAAAAAAATTCCTATAGAAAAATTTTTGATAAAAAAATTTTCTGTAGAAAAATTTTCGATAAAAATTCTGTAGAAAAATGTTCGAAAAATATATTTAAAAAAAGAACCACAAATTGAAAAAATACATATTTTAGTTAAAAGTACAAAAAACGGCAACTCTGTCTACGAATTTTTTGTTCTGTTCTCTTTGAGCCGACCTCTGATCATATCCAGTGACTCTCAAAGTTTATGGAATAATGAACTGATGAACCGAACATTTGCCGAGTGCAGCCCATTGCTTCATTTCGGGCTGTTAAAAGATTTGTATAGAATTATGAACATACTAGAGGATCTTGGTCTGATATCATTGATAATAAAACATGCTCGGGAATAAAAAGTACTCGTTATTTTCTATAATAAGATGAAGAACCTGTTAAATGTAGTCCAGCAACTGACGAATCCAAGATATATGTATATTGGAAAATGTGGCGACTTCCATGAATTGCCAGTGGTTGGGTTTTTATAAAATTTGTAATAATTGCGCTAGAATTATTGAAATAATTCCTTAGCAAAAGGTTCATGATTTTTAACGAGCTTTAATTTTCTGTTATTATGGTGGTACATTAGGGTGATATCAACTTAGATCTGGTGGGTTAACATTATAACCGTATGTTTGTGGTCAATGACTATTGAAGCGAAACATTGTTCTCATTAAAGCAAAATCATCGATATATCATACTTTAAGAACCTACTGTAAATACCGAAGATATAACGAAATATGCATTTTGGCGAAAAAAATTTTACGAAACTGTATTACAGCAATACTTCATATTCGGTGGTGAAAAAAAGCTTTGCAAGCTTTTAACTTAAGCAAAAAGTGTTACAGTCGTTTAGGATGATCTTTTTCATCAAATTGCATTTAAGTATTATATAAGTCTAAGGCAGGTACCCCTAGGAGTTAACAGATTTCAACCAAAATTAGTAAAGCTCTTTTATGGGTCAACTAATAGATGTGTGCAGAATTAATTCAAATTTTGTTAAGAAATGCGGCTTATTATTGAAAAGAAAAAAGTGAAAAAAAGGGAGTGTAAAGCGGGTAACCCAAACAGTAGACGGACTTAAACCAAAATTTGTACAGCTCTTTGTTGAATTTCTGTTGAGAATTTCGGCTTAGAACAAAAATAAGTGTAATTTGGAGTCAAAGGCAGGTACCTCAAAGAGTCAAGGGATCAAAACAAAAATTAGTATAACTTTTTTTTCAAATAATAGACGTGCGCCGAATTTTATTAAAGTCTGTTAAGAATTATGGATTGTATGTTAAGAAGAAAATTAGGTGTGAAATGGGGGTCCAAGACAGGTACCTCAAAAAGTCGACTAATGTCAACCAAAATAAGTAGAGCTTTATTCTGAACTTATAAATAAACTTGTTTTGAATTTCATCAAATTCTGATGAGAATTCTTTTGTACATTAAAAAGAACAAATTGGGGTCCAAGGCAGGTACTCCAAGGAATCGACAAATCTCAACCAAAATTAGTGGACTTCTTTTTTAATTAATTGTAGACGTGTATTGAATTTCATCAAATTCTGTTTAGTATTGCGATTCGATGTATGAAGAAATACCTCTGTGAGCCCTAGTGCCCAGCAAGCCGTCCGGGCGGACGGGCTACTGACTTCGTTGACAATCGACTTAGGAATACGATAAGTCTTTTGGTATACTTAAAGATATGTCTAAGAACAATATTTCTATGCGTAACATACATCCGCACAAACTTATAATACCACTACCACCTATGGTGGTGAAGGGTATAATTAACACATTTGCAGAATCTGTAGAAACTTTTGACGTCCGCTAACAAATACTCGAATATTGTTAAATATACTCATTTATATATACTATATTTAAAGGTGTTCATATCAACACTTTTAGGTGTTATAAACATCAGCCCTGACTTCATAAGACAAATTTAACATTTTCTTACAAATTAAATATTTAAATTCTATATAAATTTCACTTTAACCTCACTCTTACCTTTCGCTTGATATATGAATGTACAAACAAAAAACGCCACGTTCTTGGTCTCTAGTCAATCTGTCTGAAATTTGAAAAGCAAACAAAAACTTGCAAATTAAAAAAAGAATGTAATAAAATTCATATAAATTTCATAGAGTGTCAGTCAGATTTTTATACTTCTAAAATGTTTATTATTTTAATGCAAATAAAAATAAACAATCAAAACTAAAAATTGCGAGAAAAAAAAATTCAACCTGAATTTACATTTTAACAATTGGCTTTTTTCTTATCATTTGATATTCATACTCAAACAATGTCTTTATTGGGGGTACGAAAAAGTTTAGTTATAAATTGTCGATGAAAAACCATTTAATGTGGACTTGTAATTGGTTTAAATTAATTTAAGCTGGTTATGTTATACCTTGTTTAAAATGTGACATTTTAAGGAGTGGCTGTCACTGGTGAGCAACGCATGGGCCACATTTTTTCAGAACTTGAGAGCCCTCAAAAATACAGCAAACTTAAGTCTTTTCAAAACATAATTGATTAAAAGATTTCAATTTTTTATAATTCTTGTTGTATGAGTTAAGATATCTTGGGTAGGTACTATGTAGAAGAATGTATTTAAGGTCAATGATTAATATCTCAAAACATTGGCCTTCGTTAGACAAAAACATAGATATATTACACTTTAAGATCCGACAGTAATTGGCGAAGATATAACGAAAAATGTATTTTGGCTATCCCTATGTGCGGCAAAATAAGAAATTCCTTGTTTGTAATAGATCGGTTTGAAAAATCGAAAAACTTCCTTAGTAAAAGTTTAACGATTTTTTAAGAGCTTTAATTTTCTGATATTAGGGTGGTACATTAGGGTGGTAGGAACAGGGGTCTGATAGATAAATACTAGAACCGGATACCTGAGAATAATGACTATTGAAGAAAAATGTTGGCCTCCTTGAGACAAAAACATCGATATATCACACTTCGAGATCCGACTGTAAATGCCGAAGATATAACGAAAAATGTATTTTGGCGACCCCAATGTGCAACGAAAAAAATTAAAAAAATTTTTTTCGAAACTACCTCATAGCAATGCTTTATATTCGATGGTGTACGGCGAACTTTATTTTTTCGAGACGCCCTAATATGCATAGTTTACTATTCTATAAAGGACATACATACAGACAAACATTCATTTGTTTAAAAGTTATAACATTACTAATTTTTCCCCTTTTTATCCCCTAATTTCAAATGTGTTCCATTTGCATATTTGGTACTCTTTGGTAACAATTGAATTCAGTAAATTTTATTAAAACGCAGCTAAAATAATGTTCCTATTCATATTACATTTGAGATGTTTAGTTATCATTTTATCCCTCTTTTTACCCATTTTAGCCCCAAAATCAAAAAAGCACCAAATACGTGTTCAATATATCCTTTACGCCTATTGACTGCAGTACAAAGATCCTTTCTATATTCTTTGGTTTAAAAAACAAAAGTGGGTTAAAAAAGTACCAAAAAAAACTATTTTCGCTATTTTTACCCGCTATCGGACATAGTTTCAAAAAAACATAAACACCTGTCCGCTGTTCAAAACGTAATTTTAATATTTTTTTCTATACCTATTAGTTCAGGAGATATAACGTTTTCGATTTTTTCAGCTTTTCCCGTTTTTATCCCTTTAGCGGTAAAACATCCAAAAGTCCCTTCATCTATACGACAAAAAAGGTACCCAGTGTCTAAATTTTGTCAAAATCGTTAGAGCCGATTTCGAGATAGCCATTCTATATATATAGATATATATATATATACATACAATTATTGCTCGTTTAAAGATATAATCATTTTTAAATTAAAAGTGTTATATTTTCGGATTTTTAACAAAATTTAGTAATAAAATGTTAATATTCCGTCATTTTCCTATAAAAAATGAAAAAAACTCGAAATTCGGACCTTTGACCCCGGGAAAGATTGGGTTTACTTCTCCAATATTAAAAAGAAAACAATTCGGTGTACATTCATTATAGTCTGATGAAAAATATTTACTATCAACATTTAATTTGACAAATTATTACAAAAAATTCACATTTACGCGAAATTCTACAATTTCAAATCGCAGGTACAGCAAAACGGTTAAAGATATCGAAATTAGTTTTTTGTATTTTAATCTCCCATTTGTTTTTTTTTTTTTTTTTTTTTGTAATACAGGAAAGCAAATTTATAATTTGTAATATATTTTGTAAAAAAATTTCAAAAAATTAAAAAACGATTTTTGTAACAGTCGCCTGAGAATATCAAAAAAAAAAAACTAAGTAAATTCGGTCAAATTTTAATGAAACTCAACTATTTTGTAATTGCAGGTCATAGAATTGTAACTCATGTCTTACTTTGAAATTTGTTTATTCTTAAGTAAATTTTTGGCTGCTTATCTTTAGGCATGTCGTCAATGAATTTTCGGATAAAAACTGCAATAACTTCAAAACTTTTCATGGATTTTTAATTTTGATGACTTTAAATAAAGTTACTGTAGTTCTCTTTTATATTTCATTTTTTAGGAATTAAATTCTTAGTGGTTAAAATTCAGGCAAAACTGAAAATACTTAATTTTTTCCATACCAAAAACTTTACAGCCGAGATGCATCAATTGTGCTTGTCCTGAAAAAATGATAAAACCTTATAATTGATTATATTTTCATTCGCTGTAAAGACCACATATTCACACATTTGGAACTTCAATAAACAAGTCTAGTACTTTCATTCGGCATAGGATTTTTTTTTCAATCCAGACCATCACCCTTTACCCAAACATTAAAGAATTTTTCTGTGTTATAAACACGGGTCGGCGCAAAGAGAATAGAATGTGTAGTTCTAAAGTTTTAAGAAAAAAAAGTATTCTACTTAATTTTTTTATATATTTCTATCAAAATATTTATCAACAATTTTTCTATAGAAAATTTTTTTTATTAAAAATTTTTCTATTAACATTTTTTTATTGAAAATTTTTCTAAAGAAAATTTTTTTATCAAAAATTTTTTTATAGAAAATTTTTTAATCAAAAATTTTTCTATAGAAAATTTTTTAATCAAAAATTTTTCTATAGAAAATTTTTTAATTCAAAAAGAAGTGTATTTGCATTTGATCCCAAACCTGTTACATTTATTTATTAATATAACAGATCAATTTATTGATAAAAAGCCAAAAAATGTTTGCGGAGAAACCAAATTCCTCGACGCGTTTCGATGGTTGGTTAAGCCATCTCTTCAGGAGGATTATCCCCAATTTAGACAGATCGGAATTTGGTTTCTCCGCAAACATTTTTTGGCTTTTTATCAATAAATTGATCTGTTACATTAATAAATAAATGTAACAGGTTTGGGATCAAATGCAAATACACTTCTTTTTGAATAATATTTACATCCCGACTAATTTGTTATTTTTTGAAAATTTTTTAATCAAAAATTTTTCTATAGAAAATTTTTTTGAAAGAAATTAATTTTTAGTTGAACCATTTTTTTATCAAAAATGTTTCTATTGAAAATTTTTTTATCAAAATTTTTTTATCAAAATTTTTTCTATAGAAAACTTTTGTTATCAAAAATTTGAAGATTTGAATATTTTTTGATATAAAAATATTTTTAACTAAAATTTTTACAGAAAAATATTTTTATTGAAAAATTTTCTATAAAAAATAATTTTATCGAACAATTTTCCAAAGAAAAATAGTTTTATTAAAAATTTTCCAATAAACAAGTTTTGGATCGAAAATATCTAAAAAATATTAAAATCTAAAATTGTTTAATATTAGAATTTACAGCCTGTTTTTCAAACTACATTTTTTTCAAATTGTACGTCAACTTGCGAAAAAATTGAAATTTTGGTTTTTGAAATTTTTTTTTGAGTGAAACTAGAAAAAGCTTTTAAAATTTTGGTTCGTAAATGAAATGTATAGACGAAAGTACTAAAAAAAATCGAATCGCCTGGGAAACAAAACAAAATACGATTATTTATTATTATTTTTTTTTTTTGGTTTAGGACCTGAACACAATACAATGCATTTTGTTGATACTAGGAAAAGGTTGTGGGAGGGAGAAAACTCTTACGCAATACATGCCTCAGAATAGGCTCTTTGTAAGAGCTACTCGACCGAGTTTAGGAAAGTGTGGACGTGCTCGTCGGTATGCAACTCTATTGAGCCACTGGAGTGTCACAATGTTCTATCGTTTCTTGTTACTTTGGAATTCGGTCTGTCGAAATCAGGGAACTTGTTCCTAAAACCCGAACTTTTCTCTTAATACTTGTCTTTCTCATACCCAGAACATCATTGAAAAAATGTTTAATTTAATTTTGAAAAAAAATTTTAATATTTTTATATTTTGTTTTTATTTATTTTTGATTTTATTTAATTTTAGGGTTAACATCATTTTATAAAAGTCTTAAGTTTTACAGGAAAAGCTTTTATTAAAGTAATAAAATATTTCATGGCAATACTATTATTTGATACTTCATTACGAAGCTTTTACTTCCAAACGAAAAAAGAAAATTAACTCAAGTTAGAGCTTAATCGTTGGGCTAGTATTCGATTGCCTTCTAACGTATGACAGTTTTGTGAACAGGCTATTATTTGTGTTTTGAAAAATATTCCCAATATTTACAAAAAGATTCCCAATGTTAACAAAAATAATATTTCTTTGTTCTCTCGACCCATGTATTTTGTTTCTAAAAATTGGATTTTGATTTGTTTCTTGCCTATTTTGTTTTTGTCTTTTCTTTAACAAAGCGCCACCAACCAACTCTGTTAACATTCAAATTTCAACCGAATTATTTTAATACTCATTTTCACGAGTTTTATTAATGATCGTGGTATTTACAAAAATTAAAAAGAAATCATCGGCTACTGGTGGTAAGGGCTACCTACCCCAGCTTATGTCCATTTTCAAATTCAATACAACCTGACAAGTAGCAACATTTTGCTCGAGTTCTTCGCGGCCCCCTTGAATGTCCGTACGGACTTTCAATATCTTAAATAATGTTATCTGCTTGCTTAATATTTGAAACGATTAAGTTTTAACTCATAAAATTGATCAAAAACTTAATTTGTATAAAATCTAAGTACCATTTTAAATCGAATTTTAAAATAATGTTTCGTCACTACTCTTAAAGTAAACGCAAAAACAGTTTTTTCGCTCTCCTGTAAAATTGTGGATTTGCAGATAGCACTTTTTGAATATAAACCCTCGATATATGTATAACTTCGTTAATTTCGATCC
>OW121744.1:42483051-42578051 GCA_933228675.1 Stomorhina lunata
GTTTTTAAAGAAAAGTTTGTATAGGAGCTATGGTCAAATGTGAAGCGATTTAACCTAAATTTGGTACAGTTATTACAGCTAACATACTCGTAAGCAGTATTTGATCTAAATTTCATGAAAAAATATTGATATTTGTGGCCAATATATCAATTCCGGGAAGTGGGACCTATGGGAGGTACCATAAAAAATTAACCGATTATGACGAACTTCAATAGCCAAGGTCCAATTATCAAAAAAATTATCTATACCAAATTCCATCAAATTATCTTTAGAATTACGACCTGTAGTTTAATTACAAGGTTTACATGGGGGTCCACCCAGCCAGCCAGACGGACGGACATCGCTAAATCGACTCAGAAAGTGATTCTAAGCCTATTGGTATATTAAAAGGGTCTAAGACAAATATTTCCATGCGTTACATACATCAGCACAAACTTATAATACCCTTTCCACCTATGGTGGTGAAGGGTATAAAAATGGAGCTTATGTCCGTCTGACCGTCAGATAAAAGAGCTAGAGGGACAAAGTTTTACAAAAATATTTTTGATATCTTTAGAAAGTTGTCTATTAAAAATGGACGAAATCGGTTCACATTTAGTTATAGATAACCCCTCCCCGGGAACCACATTAATGCTGATAAATTGTATACAATTGTGATAGCTATGACAACTAAATTTAGAATAGGGAAGTTTTATACAACTATTATTCAGTATATCAAACTTTATAGAAATCGGTCCATATTTAACTATAGCTTTCATATAAAAAACACCTAACAAAATATATGGACCTGTCGTATTACTACCAACATGTTTATCCATATTAAGTATCAAGCTGAACGAAAAGTATTTAACAACTTATTAATGTAAATCCATACCCGGTTACGATAACGAATTTTCTTCAAAGTAAATACTAGGGAAACCACTAACATACTTTGATGAACTATAAAGCTATTGCAACCGAAGTTATTCCAAATATTTTACCAACAATATCAACTAGCGTAGCAACTTTTTTCTAATTTGGTCCACGATTGGAATTGCTGCACCCTCGTAGGTATATGAAATATGTTTCTGAATTTAACACAACTTAATAGTGGGTAGACCGAACAACACACTACAGAAAAAATTCGTTCTTTACTTTGTATTGAGATTTTTGTATATTGTTGTTTATTAGACATGACACGTACCCCAGCTAGCAATTTGCTGATTGTTGACGATAATATCAGCAAAATGAGTCATTTGGGATTCATATAGATGATCAAAAACTGATTAATAAGCTTGGTGATCTAAAAAAGATCCCAAAAAGACTCCTTAAAACATTCTTTAAGAATGTGTGCAGTCAAAATCTTATCGTGCAAACGATCCTAATACGACTGTTTTTTATGTTATTTTAATCAGTTTGGTGATCAAAAAAGACCACAAAAAGGCTCAGAAAATACCTTGAAAGCGACTATTTGAAAGCAAAATGTGTGCAATCAGTTTGGTGATCAAAAAAGTGTACAAAAAGACTCATTGACGCTTAGGAAGCGAATAGTTAAAAATTGCACAAAAAATCTTGTAAAATGGGCGTAATATAACTATTTTTAGGTGATACAAAAAATGCCACAAAAAGACTCGTATCTCATTATAAGTGATGTGGCTTAGTTGGTTAGCACGTCGACTACTAAGCATAACATATCATATTCAGCAGCATAGGTTCGATCCTCGGTCTCAGCAACATCAATTTCTGTAATTATTAACTTCCCTGTTCTAAAAACAGATATGACGTGTTCTAAAAATAGATATACTGTGTTGAGTAATAAAAATTTGATTCTTAATTTTACAAACCTAGCAAAATGTGTGCAGTCATATTCTAATCAGCAAAACGAGTCATTAAATACTCGTTTTAAAGAGTCACATGAAGGGTATCATTTTCTCATACAAAAAGATCACTTTTGACTCTTAAGTGATATCATAAATGATCACTTTAATCGTGCAGTGAAGTCAAAAAGACTCATATTTGATTAAAATTTTCCAAAAATGCTAACTGGGCCCGCTAGCGTATAACAAGGTTGATTTTATACAAACATTGAGCATATGTGTGTGGTTTTTGTGTGCACCAGGATTTGATCTTCATATTTAATTTAGACTAACATATAAATCTATTTCAGACCTTTCCCAGCTGATGTCGCGTGTTGTTTTACTATTTAACAACGAAAGACATTCAATCTATTGCTTGGTCGAGGTAGCTCGGCTGTGTTCAAATGGTTGTAACCTTGTGAAGATGATGGTAGCTAGTTTTATATACACTGTGTGAAGGAGTGTAATACCTCGCCAGTTGTAACATTCAGTTAAGTCATTAATTTTATTATACCCTTCACAGCCATAGGTGGAAAGGGTATATTGGGTTTGTGCTAATGTTTGTAACGAATAGAAATTTTGGTCTGAGACCCACCTTTTAGTATACCAATCGACTTAGAATCACTCCCTGAGTTGTTTTAACGATGTCTATACTATACCTATACATTTTGGGCGAAATCGGATTACTATTTCTGATACCTCCAATAGGGATGCCTTCCCGGAAAAGAGTTTTTGATCCTTTACAGCCATTAATTTAGTTATATTTTCATAATATTCATCAATAATATTGCTTATGATATCATTAATCAGTGTACTTAATTTTGTAGAAATCGGCCCACATTTGACCATACCTCCCATACAAGAAACATTCTCAAAATACATTTTTAAACACATAAAAGCACAAAAACGTTTATAACTCTAAGGATAAATGCATTTGGTTACTAAAACTTTGCACAGATAAATATTTTGTCAATATAAACCAATAACCAAAATTTGGTAACAATCGATCCTTAATTGACCCTAGCTCCCATATCAGGCCCTTACCTGGAAATGACATAAATCTCGAAATTTTGAAAAATTATCACACAATATGTATGTATGTTTGTCTCTTAGACTTAAGGAAAATTTGTAAAATTGTTGGTCCATATTTGGCCTTAGAAGTGAAGGGTATCATATAGTCGGCTTGGCTGACTTTAGCTTTTCTTACTTGTTAATTTTCCTCTTGTGCAGAAGCTTACTTACCAAGCTCCTTACCAAGTCCTCATTATAAATATTACCAGAAAAAAAATTTATTTACTCTTCTGTAAAAATGTTTCTATTGTATAGCAAAATATTCTTTAAACTTTAATAAACTTAGGTCACGTTTCGACATTTTATTAATGTTCCTCAGAGTAATTAAATTTTAAATTATGCTACAAATTAAAGCTTAAGAATTTGATATCCTTAAAAAAATTAAAATAAATTTAAGCAAAATTTAAGAATTCATAAAAATTCTGCCTGTATTTAATATACAGGGTTTTTATGAAACGGAAAACAAAAAAAAATCAATGAACTCAACTTAAAAATTTCCTGGCACATTTTGTATAATTTTCGCAGGAAACAACATTTACTGTGTCATTTATGAACTTTGTATTCTTTACAACCAGAAGGTGTTTGTTTATGTAAATATTATGTATTTACTTATGTACGAGTACGTCGACAGAACATTAAAGAAAACTTGAATGAATTTTTCACATGTCACTTTACGTATAATTAAACTTATGAAACGACTGTCATGTTTCTCATCACAAAAATATAACCGAAAGATTCGTATATGCCATGTCATTTCGCTTTTAAGGATGTAGTAAAAAGTACTAAGGGCTGAGGAAATGTTGCGGAAAAATAATTTTCTACTTCCGTTTTAATAATTTTACATAATAGAGTAATTTTTGCTATTCTTACAAATTAAATTTTGTGAATAGATAAAGTGGGTACATTTTAAATTGTGATAATTTTACCTTTTTTAGGTTAAAAGAAAAGTTTTCGAAAAATTAGGTTTAATCAGGCTTGAGTTCATTTAATTTTCAAATTATTAATTTTGAAAATTTGAAAAGTAATTGTGGAGAAAAACTGAAAAAAATTATTTTTGAACGCGGCTCAGTGGATTGCAATTTCTGTCCCGCCACAGGACGTCATCAGCACTTAGCGCCCTCGACCACAGTCGAGTTGTCAAATTGCAGAGATAATCATCAATTTAACTCATTGAGTTTGATCGAACATCCCTACGTTTAATTGATTGTGTATTCTCCTATTACTTGTTTTGCTCGATCTTTTCACTTGCCGTTGGCATGTAGAGAAGAACAAGACTTTTTGGTTTGATGCTATTTTTAGAATAGTAACAATGTTAACAACATATGTATGTAAGTAAATTACATGAATGTATGTAAATGCAACGTGCCCTTTGCTTTTATTTATTTGGGAATTAATTATTCGAACTTTAGAATTAATTGAAAAATTAGGTTTAATCAGGCTTGAGTTCATTTAACTTTCAAATTATTAATTTTGAAAATTTGAAAAGTAATTGTGGAGAAAAACTGAAAAAATTATTTTATTTATTTTTTTTTTTTTTTTTAAAACTTAAAAAACTTACTTAAACAAAAACTCACTTAAACGAAAACTGAAGCTTGGGAATAACATTTTTTAAAAGTAAGTCTTTCTTTAGAGAAATTCTAAAGCTATCAAAAGAAAAATGGTTCCTTTAGGAAATTTTTGTTTTTTCAGAAAAATTTTTATAATAAAACTTTTTCTTGGAACAATTTTCAGTACACAATTTTCTCTGTAGAGAAATTTCCATTAGAAAATTTTCTCTATAGAGAAATTTCCATTAGAAAATTTTTTCTATAGAAAAAATTTCATTAGAAAATTTTTTCTATAGAAAAAATTTCATTAGAAAAAATTTTCTAATGAAATTTTTTCTATAGAAAAAATTTTCTAATGAAATTTTTTCTATAGAAAAAATTTTCTAATGAAATTTTTTCTATAGAAAAAATTTTCTAATGAAATTTTTTCTATAGAAAAAATTTTCTAATGAAATTTTTTCTATAGAAAAAATTTTCTAATGAAATTTTTTCTATAGAAAAAATTTTCTAATGAAATTTTCTAATGAAATTTTTTCTATAGAAAAAATTTTCTAATGAAATTTTTTCTATAGAAAAAATTTTCTAATGAAATTTTTTCTATAGAAAAAATTTTCTAATGAAATTTTTTCTATAGAAAAAATTTTCTAATGAAATTTTTTCTATAGAAAAAATTTTATAATGAAATTTTTTCGATAGAAAAAATTTTCTAATGAAATTGTTTTTATAGAAAAAATTTTCTAATGAAATTTTTTCTATTGAAAAAATTTTCTAATGAATTTTTTTCTATTGAAAAAATTTTCTAATGAATTTTTTTCTATAGAAAAAAAATTTCTAATGAAATTTTTTCTATAGAAAAAAAATTTCTAATGAAATTTTTTTTATAGAAAAAATTTTCTAATGAAATTTTTTCTATAGAAAAAATTTTCTAATGAAATTTTTTCTATAGAAAAAATTTTCTAATGAAATTTTTTCTATAGAAAAAATTTTCTAATGAAATTTTTTCTATAGAAAAAATTTTCTTATGAAATTTTTTCTATAGAAAAAATTTTCTAATGAAATTTTTTCTATAGAAAAAATTTTCTAATGAAATTTTTTCTATAGAAAAAATTTTCTAATGAAATTTTTTCTATAGAAAAAATTTTCTAATGAAATTTTTTCTATAGAAAAAATTTTCTAATGAAATTTTTTCTATAGAAAAAATTTTCTAATGAAATTTTTTCTATAGAAAAAATTTTCTAATGAAATTTTTTCTATAGAAAAAATTTTCTAATGAAATTTTTTCTATAGAAAAAATTTTCTAATGAAATTTTTTCTATAGAAAAAATTTTCTAATGAAATTTTTTCTATAGAAAAAATTTTCTAATGAAATTTTTTCTATAGAAAAAATTTTCTAATGAAATTTTTTCTATAGAAAAAATTTTCTAATGAAATTTTTTCTATAGAAAAAATTTTCTAATGAAATTTTTTCTATAGAAAAAATTTTCTAATGAAATTTTTTCTACAGAAAAAATTTTCTAATGAAATTTTTTCTACAGAAAAAATTTTCTAATGAAATTTTTTCTATAGAAAAAAATTTTCTAATGAAATTTTTTCTATAGAAAAAATTTTCTAATGAAATTTTTTCTATAGAAAAAATTTTCTAATGAAATTTTTTCTATAGAAAAAATTTTCTAATGAAATTTTTTCTATAGAAAAAATTTTCTAATGAAATTTTTTCTATAGAAAAAATTTTCTAATGAAATTTTTTCTATAGAAAAAATTTTCTAATGAAATTTTTTCTATAGAAAAAATTTTCTAATGAAATTTTTTCTATAGAAAAAATTTTCTAATGAAATTTTTTCTATAGAAAAAATTTTCTAATGAAATTTTTTCTATAGAAAAAATTTTCTAATGAAATTTTTTCTATAGAAAAAATTTTCTAATGAAATTTTTTGTATAGAAAAAATTTTCTAATGAAATTTTTTCTATAGAAGAAATTTTCTAATGAAATTTTTTCTATAGAAAAAATTTTCTAATGAAATTTTTTCTATAGAAAAAATTTTCTAATGAAATTTTTTCTATAGAAAAAATTTTCTAATGAAATTTTTTCTATAGAAAAAACTTTCTAATGAAATTTTTTCTATAGAAAAAACTTTCTAATGAAATTTTTTCTATAGCAAAAACTTTCTAATGAAATTTTTTCTATAGCAAAAACTTTCTAATGAAATTTTTTCTATAGAAAAAATTTTCTAATGAAATTTTTTCTATAGAAAAAATTTTCTAATGAAATTGTTTCTATAGAAAAAATTTTCTAATGAAATTTTTTCTATAGAAAAAATTTTCTAATGAAATTTTTTCTATAGAAAAAATTTTCTAATGAAATTTTTTCGATAGAAAAAATTTTCTAATGAAATTGTTTTTATAGAAAAAATTTTCTAATGAAATTTTTTCTATTGAAAAAATTTTCTAATGAATTTTTTTCTATTGAAAAAATTTTCTAATGAATTTTTTTCTATTGAAAAAATTTTCTAATGAAATTTTTTCTATAGAAAAAATTTTCTAATGAAATTTTTTCTATAGAAAAAATTTTCTAATGAAATTTTTTCTATAGAAAAAATTTTCTAATGAAATTTTTTCTATAGAAAAAATTTTCTAATGAAATTTTTTCTATAGAAAAAATTTTCTAATGAAATTTTTTCTATAGAAAAAATTTTCTAATGAAATTTTTTCTATAGAAAAAATTTTCTAATGAAATTTTTTCTATAGAAAAAATTTTCTAATGAAATTTTTTCTATAGAAAAAATTTTCTAATGAAATTTTTTCTATAGAAAAAATTTTCTAATGAAATTTTTTCTATAGAAAAAATTTTCTAATGAAATTTTTTCTATAGAAAAAATTTTCTAATGAAATTTTTTCTATAGAAAAAATTTTCTAATGAAATTTTTTCTATAGAAAAAATTTTCTAATGAAATTTTTTCTATAGAAAAAATTTTCTAATGAAATTTTTTCTATAGAAAAAATTTTCTAATGAAATTTTTTCTATAGAAAAAATTTTCTAATGAAATTTTTTCTATAGAAAAAATTTTATTAGAAAATTTTCTATAGAAAAAATTTTCTAATGAAATTTAGAAAATTTCTAATGAAATATAGAAAAAATTTTCTAATGAAATTTTTTAATTATTAAATTTTTTATTGTAAAATTATTTCTATAGAAAAAATGTTCATTATAAAATTTTTCTAAAAGAGGTAGAGTATTGTAGAGTCAGCTTTTATAATTTCTCACCTGTTTTGTGCTACTTTTATTATTTATCAGACAAAAGCTGTCAGAATTTCATAGTTTTCATGATTTTCATAGCTAAACTTTATTGCTTAGTTTTAGCTACTTTTGAATTTATTAGAGATAAAGTTATTATCATTTTGCTCTATTAGAATCCCTGAATAAAGCTTAATATAACAAATAAGACTTTAAGTCATTTTCAATGCAATTGCGTTTTATTTCATGCAAGAACGAAACTTAATATTATGACATTTATTGAGAAGACTTGTATAGAAATTGGCATTAGAAAAGATTTGACTATGAATACATTTCAATGAGCTTTAGTAAATCAATTTGAAATTCAGTGAAGTATAAAATATGCAAAAAAAGACTTCAGTCATCCGGTTTGATGTCTGCAGAATATTGATTTCATTTCATTTTATGGCATGTACTCATATTCCGGGATTAGAGAAGAAAAATAGCTTTCATTGAAAATGTTTTTATTTTTCAAACATTTTTTCATATTTAACGAAATTTTTCCTATAAAAAAAATTTTATACCGAAAATTTGTTTATAGAAAAAAATTTATACCAAAAATTTTTCTATAGAAAAAAATTTATACCGAAAATTTTTCTATAGAAAATATTTTATGATGGTCGTGGGTTCGAGTCGGGCTCAGGTTCATGTCATAAATTATTTTTTTAATTTATGATTTTTAAATTAGATGAATAAATTTTAGAAATACTGAAAAAACTATGTGACACTTAGCAGTGTGGAATGCTGCATTTTCTGTCCCGCTACGGACTTCATCAGCACACTGTGTCACCAACTGTTAGATGCCAGTAGTTAAGATCATCTATTTAACTGAATTCTTAAGCGAAATTGAAAACGAGAATTATATTAACACTCATTTCCATTTCACCTATGACCATATGATCGATTCAGTTAGACGAACTTATCCACCATAGTTTTTTCCTTTTATGTTTTGTATTCCTATCCTTTATTAATCTACATTTACTTTGTACTTTAACCAACTGTCAGCTGGTAATGAAGACAAAGATTTTTGTTTTGACAAGTTAGCTAAGTGTCACATAGTTTTTTCAGTATTTCTAAAATTTATTCATCTAATTTAAAAATCATAAATTAAAAAAATAATTTATGACATGAACCTGAGCCCGACTCGAACCCACGACCATCAACATAAATTCTGGTTCAACTAAAATTAATTTCTTTCAACGAAAATATTTTATACTGAAAATTTTTCTATAGAAAAAATTTTACACCGAAAATTTTTCGATAGAAAAAATTTTACACCGAAAAATTTTCCTATAGAAAAAATTTTACACCGAAAATTTTTCTATAGAAAAAATTTTACACCGAAAATTTTTCTATAGAAAAAATTTTACACCGAAAATTTTTCTAAAGAAAAAATTTTACACCGAAAATTTTTATATAGAAAAAATTTTACACCGAAAATTTTTCTATTGAAAAAATTTTACACCGAGAATTTTTCTATAGAAAAAATTTTACACCGAAAATTTTTCTATAGAAAAAATTTTACACCGAAAATTTTTCTATAGAAAAAATTTTACACCGAAAATTTTTCTATAGAAAAAATTTTACACCGAAAATTTTTCTATAGAAAAAATTTTACACCGAAAATTTTTCTATAGAAAAAATTTTACACCGAAAATTTTTCTATAGAAAAAATTTTACACCGAAAATTTTTCTATAGAAAAAATTTTACACCGAAAATTTTTCTATAGAAAAAATTTTACACCGAAAATTTTTCTATAGAAAAAAATTTTTCTATAGAAAAAATTTTACACCGAAAATTTTTCTATAGAAAAAATTTTACACCGAAAATTTTTCTATAGAAAAAATTTTACACCGAAAATTTTTCTATAGAAAAAAATTTTTCTATAGAAAAAATTTTACACCGAAAATTTTTCTATAGAAAAAATTTTACACCGAAAATTTTTCTATAAAAAAAATTTTACACCGAAAACTTTTATATAGTAAAAATTTTACACCGAAAATTTTTCTATAGAAAAATTTTACACCGAAAATTTTTCTATAGAAAAATTTTACACCGAAAATTTTTCTATAGAAAAATTTTACACCGAAAATTTTTCTATAGAAAAATTTTACACCGAAAATTTTTCTATAGAAAAATTTTACACCGAAAATTTTTCTATAGAAAAATTTTACACCGAAAATTTTTCTATAGAAAAATTTTACACCGAAAATTTTTCTATAGAAAAATTTTACACCGAAAATTTTTCTATAGAAAAATTTTACACCGAAAATTTTTCTATAGAAAAATTTTACACCGAAAATTTTTCTATAGAAAAATTTTACACCGAAAATTTTTCTATAGAAAAATTTTACACCGAAAATTTTTCTATAGAAAAATTTTACACCGAAAATTTTTCTATAGAAAAATTTTACACCGAAAATTTTTCTATAGAAAAATTTTACACCGAAAATTTTTCTATAGAAAAATTTTACACCGAAAATTTTTCTATAGAAAAATTTTACACCGAAAATTTTTCTATAGAAAAATTTTACACCGAAAATTTTTCTATAGAAAAATTTTACACCGAAAATTTTTCTATAGAAAAATTTTACACCGAAAATTTTTCTATAGAAAAATTTTACACCGAAAATTTTTCTATAGAAAAATTTTACGCCGAAAATTTTTCTATAGAAAAAATTTTCCACCGAACATTTTTCTATAGAAAAAAATTTTCTTTAGATAAATGTTGATGCCAAAAAAACACTGAAAAATTGGGTACAGAAAAATTTTGAAATCTTATATTTTTCATCATTACCAATTAAAATCTATGACGAAATTTTACATTTTTTGACAGTTTTGCTGGTTTGAGTGAGATGATGTTGCTTTTTTGATATTATTTAATTTGATATTATTTAATTACTTAATAATTCTAATTAGGAGATAAAAATTTGCTTAAGAGAGAATACAATATTTCTAATAGTTCACGACGAAAACTGTAAAAATTAATTAAAAAAAGTAAGAAAGTGATATAAAAAATGGACCGATTTTGATGAATTTCAATAGCCATGGTCCCATTGTCAAAAAAAGTGCAAAATTTCATCAAATTATCGTTAGAATTGCAACCTGTACTTTGATTACATGGTTTACATGGGGGTCCAGCCAGCCGTCCAGACTGACGGACATCGCTAAATCGACTCAGAAAGTGATTCTAAGCCTATTGGTATACTAAAAGGCGGGTCTAAGGCAAATATTTCTTTGCGTTATATACATCAGCACAAACTTATAATACCCTTGCCACCTATGAAGGTGAAGGGTATAAAAAAAATAGCTAATAATTCAAATACCGGGTAGGGTTTTTCTTGAACCATCATAAGCTTTAAGATTTTAGGGGTCTCAATCGGTTCAAGATATTAGTGCTGCAAGGTGTAATAAAAGAGCTAGAAGCGATTCTAGGGTATATGATTAAAAAACTTATTAGACTTCAAAGCTTACTGTACATTATATGCAAGTAATATTATAGTAAGATTTCATTATTAAAATATTTTCATTAAGCTTTTAATAATAGTAACACAACACGTTTCTAAGCTAAGCGCTTATGTTAGTAAGCTTGCTTCAAGCTTTTCTACATCGATTTTGTTTGTTAGGAATATGCGCTAACATAGAGAAGCCAAAACGGCTATCCATCAATAAATCAAAAGTTTTTGAATATGATTTCTACTTCCAGATAAATGGCAAAAGCTTTTGAACTCGAGTTGTCAGAATATAATTTATTTAAATAATTATTTTTTATACAAATATTGTCTTTTATTTTCCAAAATAAGAAAAAACAAGTAAGAAAGTGCTATAGTCGGTTAAGCCGACCATACGATACCCTTCACCACTAAGGTCAAAGGTGTTCTTTTTCCTGTATAAAGACAAATATTTGCTAAATTTTGCCATCATACAAACACTTTCTCAAAACACATATATTTAAGCTGTTTCCGTCATTTGGACTTATATGAGAGTTAGGGTCAAATGTATACCGATTATCTCGAAATTTGGCAAATTGATTACAGTTGTTACAATAATTATGTATGCAAAAAATAATCTAAAAACTCTCATTATCTTTAGACTTACGAGCATTTTAGTGATTTTTGTCTCATTTTGTGCGTTTTGGCAGAAGAGTTTGTATGGGAGCTATGTTCAAATGGGAACCGATTTCAACGAAATTTGATACAGTGATTTAAGTTTACATAGGCAATATTTGTTTTAAATTTCAAGAACAAATGTTGATATTTGTCCAATATATCAATTCCGGGAAGTGGGACCTATGGTACATACCATAAATAATGGACCGATTTTGACGAATTTCAATAGCCATGGTCCCACGGTCAAAAAAAGTTGCAAAATTTCATTAAATTATCTTTAGAACTGCGACCTGTACTTTGATTACATGGTTTACATAGGGGTCCAGTCAGCCAGCCTGCCAGCCGTCCAGACGGACGGATGGACGGACATCGCAAAATCTACTCAGAAAGTGATTTTAAGCCTATTGGTATACTAAAAGGTGGGTCTAAGGCAAATATTTCTTTGCGTTACATACATCAGCACAAACTTATAATACCCTTTCCACCTATGAAGGTGAAGGGTACAAAAAACCTTAGCTAACAATTCAAATCACGTGTAGGGTTTTTCTTGAACCATCATATGCTTTAAGATTTTAGGGGTCTCAATCGGTTCAAGATATTAGTGCTGCAAGGTGTCATAAAAGAGCGAGAAACAATTCCAGGGTATATGATTAAAAAACATATTAGACTTCAAAGCTTACTGTATATTATATACAAGTAATATTATAGTAAGATTTCATTATTAAAATATTTTCATTAAGCTTTTAATAATAGTAACACAACACGTTTCTAAGCTAAGCGCTTATGTTAGTAAGCTTGCTTCTAGCTTTTTCTACATCGATTTGGTTTGTTAGGAATATACGTTAACATAGAGAAGCAGAATCAGAATCAAAATCAAATCAAAAGTTTTAGAGTATGATTTCTTCTACTTCAAGATAAATGGTCAAAGCTTTTAAATCCGAATTTTCAGTACATAATTTAGTTAAATAATTACCTATTATACAAATTTTGTCTTTTATTTTCAAAAAAAAAAAAAAAAAGACGAAAATACTTTCCAAGCAACCAAATAAGTAAACACATTTTCCCCTTAAATAAATTCTGCTAATGCAAATTTAAAAACTTTTTCAAGATTTCTATAAAGTTCTCAAATGCAAACACACAGCAAATCAATCTTAGTTCAATAAATCAATTTTACTTTAGGGGAGAATTATACACATTCTTCGGAAAATGCTGCCAACTTAAAGTTTCATTTCATGTTTTAGTTTACTTTGGGGCTAAAATTGACAAGAATTCAAAAAGTTTTTTTTGTAAATATTCGAATGTTTGCCACAACTTTTAGCATTAGTCAAATTGTAACTTTTGCATGTAAAATACTTTAGGTGGAATACATGCTTGGGTAATTAGGAAGAGTTTGCAAGAAATATATCACATTAAGAAAACTTTCTTTAAAAAATCTTTGAATTTTAGTACTTTTTTTCTTCTTTGCTTGGTAAATATATCTTTAACATTTGATTCATTTCTTTCCTTTTTAGCCCTTGTTTTTGTGTATAAATTTTTTACTAAATCTTATAATAATCAAAGACTAAATTAAAACAAAATAGGAAGATATTTAGAATCTTTTGTCATGTAAAAATTAAAGAAAAACATCCTTTATAATTTATTATCTCTTTTTATCAACCTTCCATTTTTACATTTAAGGATTCTTTATCAGTTTTTTATTTCTTTTTTTAGGATGACATTTTTCAAAAAACATATATTTTGTTTATCCTTAATTACAATGTATTAACCGTTTCTCTACCAAAAGCTTTTAAGAAGATGATAGAAAGCAAAACGGCAAGACAAGCTAAATCCAACAAAAGTTATTCTGGGAGAGGCTTAGCAAAGCAACAGGGACCTTGTAAACGCATTTGTCAACTCTAGGGCCTGGTCGCCATGTGATAACATTGTCCCATTTGTTTCTCATCAAAGAACAAGTTTTAGAATTCCATGCGCTTTGATCTTCTGAGTTTTCTCCAATTTCGTAGGCCAAGCTCTAAAAGATTTCTTTTTACTTGTGTTCTCCATTGAAGTTTCGGAAATTATCTCCTAACATTAAGGTGTCCGTTTTATTCTAATTTTAGCTTTTTCATTGTAATTTTCCAGGAGTGAGTTACTAGCCCGACGTTCTAAGATATATTTTAATAGTTCTTATAAGAGAAATCGCGGCACTTGTTAGCTCACTACTTTATCAGGTGTTAAGGAAGCTAACCAGGGGCCAAATTACTGCAATCGATATCGATCGAAATCTTAGATATTTTCAAAATATTTGTATAGCATACTTTAAGGATAATCAAAATTATTTAAAAGATGCACAGATTACTATATTTTTTGAAGTTATTTTCTAAAAGACGAACAATAGTAGAAGAGTATTAATTGAACAATATATATTTTTAAAAACGAATCAAAATGGATACCAAATTTCAATAAATTTTTTGCATCGTAGTAACTTTGAACATCCCTAAAGTATACTTCACATTATTCTCTTAAAAGTCTAAGTTTTCGATCGATGCGATAATTTGGCCCCAGGATATACCACGAGGAGGTCAGTGTCTATAGTTGAATAGAGGGATAGACCAGATAAGCACGGGTCGGAGCAAAAAGAACAGAACAAAAAAGTAGTCGGCAGAGTTGCCGTTTTTTATACTTTTAACTAAAATAGGTTTTTTTTCAAAGTTCTAACGATTAAAAAATAATTTCTATTCCATTTTTTTGATATTTTTTTCTCAAAAATTTTTCTATAGAAAAATTTTTTATAAAAAATTTTTCTAACGAAATTTTTTTTATCAAAAATTGTTCTAAAGAAAATTTTCTTATCAAAAATTTTTCTAATGAAAATTTTCTTATCAAAAATTTTTCTATATACAATTTTCTTATCAAAAATTTTTCTATATAAAATTTTTTATTAAAAATTTATCTACCAAAAATTTTTTATCAAAAAGTTTTCTATGTAAAATTTTTTAATAAAAATTTTTCTATAGAAAACTTTTTATCAAAAATTTTTCTATGGACAATTTTTTTATTAAAAATTTATCTAAAGAAAATTTTTTTTATCAAAAATTTTTTTATGGAAAATTTTTTAACAAAAATTTTTTTATGGAAAATTTTTTAACAAAAATTTTTTTAAAGAAAAATTTCTTATCAAAAATTTTTCTATAGAAATTTTTTTATCAAAAATGTTTCTATAGGTAATTTTTTTATCAACAATTTTTCTATAGAAAATTTTTTTATCAGAAATTATCTATAGAAAATATTTTTATCAAAAATTTTTCTATAGAAAATTTTTTTATCAAAATTTTTTTTATCAAAATTTTTTTATCAAAAATTTTTCTATGGAAAATTTTTTTTATCAAAAATTTTTCTATGAAAAATTTTTTATCAGAAATTTTTCTATAGAAAATTTTTTATCAAAAACTTTTCTATAGAAAATTTTTTTATCAAAAATTGTTCCATAGAAAATTTTTTTATCAAAAATTTTTCTATAGAAAATTTTTTTATCAAAAAATTTTGAATAAAAAGTTTTTTTTATTAAAAATTTATCTATAGAAAATATTATTATCAAACATTTTTCTATGGAAAATTTTTTATCAAAAATTTTTCTATGGAAAATTTTTTATCAAAAATTTTTTTAACAAAAGTTCTTCTATAGAAAATTTTTTATTAAAAATTTTTCTATAAAAAATGTATCTATAGAAAATTTTTTTATCAAAAATTTTTCTATGGAAAATTTTTTAACAAAAATTTTTCTATGGAAAATTTTTTAACAAAAATTTTTCTATAGAAAATTTTTTATCAAATACTTTTCTATAGATGGTTTTTTTATCAACCATTTTTTATAGAAAAATTTATCTATCGAAAATTTTTTTATCAAAAATTTATCTATCGAAAATTTTTTTATCAAAAATTTTTCTATGGAAAATTTTTTAACAAAAAATTTTCTATAGAAAATTTTTTTATCAAAAATTTTCCTATAGAAAATTTTTTATCAAAAATTTTTCTATAGATAATTTTTTTATCAAACATTTTTTCTATAGAAAGTTTTTTTAATTAAAATTTATCTATAGAAAATTTTTTTATCAAAAATTTTTCTATAGAAAATTTATTTATCAAAAATATTTCTATAGAAGTTTTGAAATTTTTTTAAATAAAAATATTTTTATTGAACATTTTTACAGAAAAATATTTTTATCGAAAAATTTTATATAAAAACTAATTTTTATCGAACACTTTTCCAAAAAAAAAATATTTTTATTCAAAATTTGTCTATAAAAAATTTTTGAATCAAAAATATCTAAAAACTATAAAAATCTAAAATTGTTTAATATTAGAATTTATATTTAATGTTTACAAAAATAATAGTGTCTTGACAACAATGTTCAAAATTATATTTCCAACCATGTATTTTGTTGCTATATTTTGGATTTGATTCGTTTATTGCCTATTTTGGTCTTGTCTTTTCATTAACAAAGCGGCACCAACCAACTCTCTTAACATCCAAATTAAAACTGAATGATTTTAATACTCATTTTCACGAGTTTTATTAATGATCGTGGTATTTACAAAAATTAAAAAAATTCATCGGCTACTGGTGGTATGAGCTGCCTACTCCTGCAGATAAGTCTAGGCTCACCAAATTTAGACCATTAAGAACCGTTGCTTGGTATCCAAAATCTCCCACATCATACAACAAAATTGTCTGAAATGTTAAATATATATTTTAAAATTTCTCTTTTATATCATAAATCAATGGTGCCAATTGAATTCAATTTCTTCTCACATTATTCACAATTTGACAAATTAAATAATTTTTATTTAAAATCCTTTGTATTGAAAAAATCGATGGTTATTGACATCTAAATAACCGAACAAGCCGAAAGTAATAGGACCCAAAAAAGAAAATAATCCTTAACAAATAAAAGCTTTTTTGTTTAAATTTGTCCATTGACTTTGTCTCGTTACCTTGAGCCTAAAATGAAAAAGTTGAAGTATTCCATTAAAAGAATTAATTGAATCAAAATCACCTTTTTTCCTAACCCAAAAAATATGTAATAAATACGTTTGAAAGAAAAAAAGATATAGAGGTAGAAAAGGTAGACAAAAGTAACCAATGATATACCCTTCCCCTTATACTGTTATTAATTTAAGACTCTTGTCATCAATGATATACAGTGGGATTTTAAATTAGTTTTTAAGAATATGTTCCTTAATTTTTTGTTTTTGGACTATCTACTCTTTGTAGGGACAATATCATGACCCTTTAACAGCATGAACCCTACATATTTAACGTTACAAAAAGAATGTTCTAAGTCGGATTAATTCCTAAGACTTAATCAAAATTATTTCTATAGAAAATTTTTTATCCAGAATTCACTAAAGAAACATTTTTTATCGAAAAATTTTCTATAGAAAATTTTCTATAGAAAATTTCTCGATAAAAAAATTTTCTATAGAAAAATTTTTGACAAAAATTATTTTCTAAAGAAAAATTTTCGATATAAATATTTGTCTATATAAAAATTTTCGACAAAAATATTTTTCAGTAGAAAAATTTTCAACAAAAATATTTTTCTATAAAAAAAAATTTTAACAAAAATATTTTTCTATAGAAAATTTTTCCAAAAAAATATTTTTCAATAGAAAAATGTTCATAAACAAAATTTTTTCATTAGAAAATTTTCCGATAAAAATTTTTTCTATAGAAAATGTTTCGATAAAAAATTTTTCGATAAGAAATTTTTCTGTAGAAAATTTATCAATAAAAATGTTTTCTAAATGTTTGATAAAAATATTTTTCTATAGAAAATTTTCGATTAAAAAATTTTCTATTGAAAATTTTTCGATAAACTAATTTTTCTATAGAAAAATTTTCGACAAAAAAAATTTTTCTATAGAAAAATTTTCGATAAAAAAATTTTTATATAGAAAAATTTTCGATAAAAAAATTTTTATATAGAAAAATTTTCGATAAAAAAATTTTTATATAGAAAAATTTTCGATAAAAAAATTTTTATATAGAAAAATTTTTTTAACGAAAGACTTTCTATAGAAACTTTTGTTTTATCAAAAAATTTACTATAGAAAAATTTTTTTTCTAAAAATTTTCTGTAGAAAAAATTTCTTATCAAAAAATTTTCTATAGAAAATTTCTCAAAAAAATAGTTTTCTATAGAAAACTTTTCGACAAAATATTTTTGTATAGAAAAATTTTCGACAAAAATATTTTTCTATAGAAAAATTTTCGACAAAAATATTTTTCTATAGAAAAATTTTCGACACAAATATTTTTCTATACAGAAATTGTCTACAAAAATATTTTTCTATCAAAAAATTTTCGACAAAAATATTTTTCTATAGAAAATTTTTCACAAAAATATTTTCTTAAAGAAAAATTTTCGACAAAAAAAATATTTTTATATAGAAAAATTTTCGACAAAAATATTTTTCTATAGAAAAATTTTCGACAAAAATATTTTTCTATAGAAAAATTTTCGACAAAAATATTTTTCTATAGAAAAATTTTCGACAAAAATATTTTTCTATAGAAAAATTTTCGACAAAAATATTTTTCTATAGAAAAATTTTCGACAAAATTATTTTTCTATAGAAAAATTTTCGACAAAAATATTTTTCTATAGAAAAATTTTCGACAAAAATATTTTTCTATAGAAAAATTTTCGACAAAAATATTTTTCTATAGAAAAATTTTCGACAAAAATATATTTTCGAAAAAAAAAATTCTATAGCAAATTTTTGTTATAAAATTTTCTATAGAAAATTTTTCGTAAACAAAATTATTTTTTAGAAAGTTTTTCGATCAAAATGTTTTTTTATAGAATATTTTGCGATCAAAAATTTTTTTAAAGGAAATGTTTCTATCAATATATGTTTTTTAGAAAATTTTTCGATCAAAATATTTTTCTATAGAAAATTTTTCAATGAAAATGTTTTTCTATAGAAAATTTTTCAATCAAAAAATGCTTTTATACAAAAATTTTCGATAAAAAAACTTTTACCTTTAATGTGCTAAGCTGACTAACAGATGTTGGTTCATCAAGATGACCTTTGTCAACTATCTACGTTTTAAAGTCCCTGTTGGAAAACCCTTTTAAATCTGATAAAAAAAATAATAGTATCAAAAGAAAAAAATTTCCTTTACTAAGACCCACAAAATAAACCATATAAAAACACCTTTAAGTAATTGAATCATAAAAAAGATATTTAATTTAAAGCTACTTAAATAAATGACCTTAAAAAAGCACCCCATCCTCCTCCTCCCCAGACCTCATTACCGAAAACCTTTGTCAAAACAAAGGAAACATGAAAATTGATGTTCTCGTCTATGTAGAAAGTAATTCTCGAAGGTAAATTGATTCCGTGTAAATACAAATGAAAAAAAAAAAACTTTTATTTCATGGAAAAGAAAAGCATTTTTTACGCAACCCCTCTTAACTTTAAAAACCTCAAAAAGTTGTTTGGCAATTTTTTTCCAACTTTAAATTTAATTTCTTTTTTTCTAAAGCATAACATAAATTAATTAAATTATAGAATATTTTAAGGAAATACATATTTATGTTAAAGAAAATGGAAAAGAAAAAAAAAACGCACAAATAAAAAAACAGGAAATGGAAAAAATCTGTAAATAAAAGGTCCTGGAGGCTATTCTATTAGCATATAAAAACATATATTTTTCGTAACAGTAATTCAGTGAAATACGTTTATAACGCTTTATCATTTATTGTGATTTTATTTTCTTGGCCCAGAAAGTTTTTCATTTTTATTTCATATAACTTACGCTTTTTATAGGGAACTTAAGGAACTTTTCGCTTTAATAAGTTATTTTTTTCCCTGGAACGATCCTATTAATATATTTATGACCAACCTACGCCTTTAGAATTATTATTTTGTACAAAATTTGAATATTTTACCTTTAACTTTCGAAGATGCAAGCGAATAAGTATTTTATATGTACGAGGGATAAAGATATCTAATATATTACAATAATTGTAAATGTTTTATATATTTTTAATATACCAATGGAAAGGTAAATATGTCTAGTTTATTTTTAGTAACATTAACAAGTAAGAGTGTTATATTCGGCTGTGCCGAATCTTATATACCCACCATCAAGTTGTGTTAAATTTAGAAACATATCTCATATATCTACGAGGGTGCAGCAAATTCAATACGTGGACCAAATTGGAAAAAAGTTATTACGCTAGTTGGTATTGTTGGTAAAATATTTGGAATAACTTCGGTAGCAGTAGCTTTATAGTTCAACATTCAAAAGTGTGTAAGTGGTTTCCCTAGTATTTATTTACTTTGAAAAAAAATCGTTATCGTAACCGGGTATGGTTTTACATTAAGGTACAAGGCCAACACAAGCCGCGTGCGTTTGTATTGCCAGTACATAAAATGTGCGTTTGTTTACAAAAATATTTATATACAAATATATCTGGCAGCACTGAAAAAATCTGACGCGCGGAAAAGTAGATAAGATAAATTTCACACACTGGCTGGTATTTATATAAAGCTTATTTTTGCAAAATTAAGTGGCAATAGCTGTCATAGTTTCTAATTTAATAGCTTTTAACTGGTCCTTGCTAAATATTTTTTGGTTTCCGGGAGTGTTTTTTATATGAAAGCTATAGTCAAATATGGACCGATTCCTATAAAATTCGATATACTGAAAAATAGTCGCATAAAACTTCTTTATTATAAATTTAGTCGTCATAGCTATCACAATTGTACTCAATTTATCAGCATTCATGTGTTTCACGGGGCTGGGTTATATGGGAGCTCTACTTAAAATTAAACCGATTTCGCCTATTTTCAGTACACAACTTTTGTTACATATCAAAAATACTTTTGTAAAATTTTGTCTCTCTACCTTTTGTAGTTGAGGAGCTGTCGCGCTTTTATCTGACGGACAGACGAACATAAATCTCCTTATTTTTGTGTTTCTGTAAGTTTTTTATATGGGAGCTATAGTCAAATAGTGACCGATTGTGATAAAATTTTGCACACTGTCTGGCATTAACATATGACTTCCATGTGCTAAATTTAGTGGCCAAAGCATTTACAGTTTATCATTTATTGTAATTTAAGTGTATTTTAGGTGGAACTTAGGCTGTTTCCGTAAGTTTTTTTGTATAGGAGCTTTTGTTAAATG
This sequence comes from Stomorhina lunata, assembly GCA_933228675.1. Taxonomy (NCBI): domain Eukaryota; kingdom Metazoa; phylum Arthropoda; class Insecta; order Diptera; family Rhiniidae; genus Stomorhina; species Stomorhina lunata. Next base: position 42,504,070 of record OW121744.1, read on the forward strand.
TGAACCGATTTTGATGAAATATATATGCTGCCTAGTGTCAATTTAAAACTTCTATATACCAAATTTTATCATCATAGCTATTATAATGTGTTAGCAAATAAGCAATTAGCCTAGACGAGGTTATTCAAGACCAAAATTTTCAAGAAATGAAGAATATTTATGCCAAATTTCATTGACCTATATCCTTTCGTTAAGATTTTATCGTGCCGACAACAGACAGATTGACAGACAGAGAGACAGACGGACATCGCTCAATCGTGTTAGAATTTCATAAGGATTAAGAATATATATCCCTTTTGGTTTTTGAGAAAATATTAAGGAAATTACAAACGGAATGACAATCTCGAAATACCCCTCTTTCTTTTTGCTGGTGGGTATAAAAACGGTTTTACAGTTTTATTTGCTAAACTGTTGGCTATATGTCAGTTTTTATTAAAAAAATCTCGATTTAATATTAAATGCACAGACCTACCATCAAAAAGAATGGGGGGTATATTGATATTGTCATTCCGTTTGTAATTTCCTTAATATTGGCTCAGTGAGCGATGTTGTTTATTTCACTAAAATAACAATTACAATGTTATTAATTGAATAATTAAATAATATAAAAAAATAACATTCTGTATTCCATTAAACAAACAAATAAAATCTTTAAATGTTGCAGACATTTCCTTTGTCTGGCTTTCTCAAGTAAACGTTAAGAACTAAAATTCAAAATTGACAAATACAGTTGTATTAAATCGTATGATATTAATAATATAAGTGCTGCTAATATAGCGGTGCTACTATGGCTCAGCGACACTCCCATATAAAAAACTTATGGAAACACAAAAATACAAAAATAAAACACGGTTTATGTCCGTCTTTCCGTCAGAGAAAAGCGCGATAGTTTCTTAACTATGGCCACTAAATTTTGCACAAATAAACTTTATATTAATACCAGTCAGTATATTAAATTTTGCAGCAATCGGTCAACATTTGGCTATAGTTCTTAAATATATAACATCCCCTATTTATATCTACAATCAAAAAGATTTGGAGGTACATTCAGTATATTAAGATTGCATCTACGAAATTAGATAGCTATCAATCAATGTTAGGTCCAGACTTTATACACGGTAGATGCATTAGGAACTCCTAATAAAATATATGAACCTGCCGTGTTGCTATCAACATGTTTCTGGCACAACGAAACAGCTGATTAATGTAAAACTATATTCGGTTATGGAACAGCATTTTGTTCAAGGTAAATACTAGGAAAACCACTTAGATACTTTTAAATGTTGCAGCCGAATTTAGTCCAAATATATTACCAACAATACCACATTTGGTCAACATTTTGAATTAGCTGCACTCTCGTACAACTTGATGGTGGGTATACAAGATTCGGCACAGCCGAATATAACACTCTTACTTGTTTATTTTTGAAATCAAATAACTTAAAACCCATACATAACAGTTATCATGCTGTCATTCCAAAACTTAAAAAATTAATCACATTTGACATTAGTTAAAAGAGCTACACGATCCAAAAGCTTTTTTACTTTTAAGGTGATCTACTTTGATGCCCAATAATACCCCCCAAACATAAAAAGCTTTTATTCTCCTTAACAACTCCTTTATACGTATTGATGCAATCTGATTTACAGTTTAGATACAGATTTATTACCATTTTTTTCTTTTCACAAGTCACACAGTCGGCCAAGCAATTCTCGATTTAGCGATGTCAATTGCCCGCCTCGTTCTAGTGATTAAACGTCGCATCTAAAGAACCAGGCTTACTTGAACAAACTACAAATAAAGGTTTTTAACTTTCTCAGATTTTATTTAAATTTTTAAACATATATGGGTCTAGCATCATTTCAATTTTTGTATTCAAACTAAAAAATATTGACTTCCCGCTGAGTGGGCAGACACTAGGGTTGCCAGACACAAATCCTGAAAAAGATGGGCATAAGGAAAAAATAGCTTGATAATCCAAAAATTAGCTGGACATTAATAATAAAAAACTTGCTTTAGTAATTTGCTTCGATGAATCTTTAAATTTTTGAAAAGCCGAATTTCGAATACCGTAATTAACCGCAGCGATATAGAGAGAAAATGAAATTGTCCGAGATCTGAAGCAATTTTCAACAAAAACCACATACTACTCGCGTTTGTCGTTGACATTGATATCATGGGACGTACATTGCGCGATTTGACTGCCGCCTTTTCAAGTATCGAGAAATGGGTCAATTAATAAAAAAAAACTTGACTACATGTGATCGTTGAGAACTGTACTAACGAGGTTATAAAAGAATTTGTTTACCTTGGTACCGCCGTCAACATAAATAACGACATAAGTTTCGAAATTAAACGCAGACTCATACTTGCCAACAGATGCTGGGACATGTTGTGCGAATGTATGAATATACTATCGAAAACGATTCCGAATGAACTCGTAAAAGAGGACGCAAAGGCCAAGTAGAGGAAAACCTTTCAAAGCTTGACCTACAAATTGGAGAATATGCGCACATGATTGAAGCGCATGGAATTTTAAAATATGCTCGGAATTTGACTTTAAGAGGTTTTTGTATATAGGTCATTTAAGTAAAGTAAGTACAATGGGGAATTTTGATAGAGGGTTATTTTATTACAAAATGAACTTGATTTAGCAACCAATTAATCAACGCATAAATAGCATGACTTTATTTGGCACTTTATTTTGGCATCGAAATATTCCTGAAAAAGAGTTAACAAGAGTTTGGATACTAGTTTTGAAGGCTTCTGGAAGATTGTTATATGTAGGTGACTCTGGTGACTCGGTCATCAATCAAAAACTTTGTAGCTATTATTAAAGTCTTTCCGACGTACGTTTGAAGTCTTTTTGGAGTTTCCGGATTTCTAGGTAGTGATGGGTAGATCTTAAGTGTCGACATAGAACTAACTCCTTGAGCCTTCCTGCAATTTCATTCCATCACGATTCCCAAGTGTAATGACTCTGAACTAAATGGCAAGATTAAATTCACTTGGGATTTGCAAAAAACTATTCTTCGAAGACAGAGAACTTGGAAAAGATATGTTGTCGGATGGCAACAACATTAATCATCTTTTGTCGGATATTAATAGGACATTAAAAGTAAATTGCAGTTGTAGCAAATACACCTTTTTTAGGTCTTCTGAAAGGTGATCGCAAGGTTTTAAATCTGGTGACTACTATTTAGCAACCAATTAATCAACGCATAAATAGCATAAGTATAAAAGAAAAAATACACTTTTGCAAAAGATTTTATTGCGTTCTTTTTCATAAAAATAGTTTCTCTTTAAAAATATTCAAACAATTTCAATTCTTTAGCTTTCAGCTGGACAAATTTAATTTTAGCTTGACACTGCAAAAGCACTAAAAAAGCTGGACAATCCAGTCGAATCCAGCCTGACTGGCAACCCTAGCAGACACACTTTTATCATTGAACCAAATCAATTCCTTGAGTATTTATGTAAACATTTTTTCCTATTAAATTCATTCAATTATCCATACAAATTCATTGTCATGTAGATACATATTTCAAAATTGTATAAGCTTTTATTCTTTGGTCACTCAAATGAACTTAAACCTATTGTGAACAAAAATATATCAATATTATAGTTTCAAATACAGATAGGCAATATGTTAGGTTAGGTCGAATCTTATATACCCCAACATTAGTTCAAAGTTTTCCTGTATGTTTCGAGAGTAGACAATGCCAGTGCTGTCATCTGACAACCTATGTTTCTTATATTAAGTAAAGTTTGACATTTCTGGCTTGTATTAACATTGTGGCATGCCACAAATCGTGTATTCATACTAAAGTATATGACCGTATGGGTCTTCTAAGACATTCAAAATGCAACAAAAATTCGGGCTCTAAGTATTTTGAGTACTGCAAATGTAGATCCATATTTTTCATGCGGTATGATAAACTTTACATACCAACTTTATTTTTAATAGAAAAACACACATGACCATTTTGGATAAACAATGAAAAGAAAACGAGCCAGACAAATGCTCAAAACTAAATAGAAATTCACAAATTCATTTGGCTATTTCTTAAATTGTTTGTCTTATTGTTTTCTTTTCTATTTTTTCTTTCTAAGAAATCCATATTATTCTGTTTCTATTCTACAACAATGACAGTGGCAATAACAAAAACCTATTAAGTCTGGATGTGAAAAAAAATTATTTGAAAATTCAAGTTGTGAATGGACATTCTTTCAATTTCATCTAAAGCTGTTTGGAAATAAAAAAAAGTAAAAAAAAACATTTTAAAGTTGATTGACTTTTGTGGTCAATAGAACTAGAAGAGAAGAGAATAGAATAAAAATTTAATTTGCATATCTAAATATCTGATTGTACTTTTGGTACAATACTATCGGGTTATTCATTTCGTGCTTTCAAAAGAATAGGACTGAAATTCGACATCTGTCAAACTACCCACCATCAAAAAGAATGGGGGTATATTGAGATTGTCATTCCGTTTGTAATTTCTTAAATATTGGCTCAAAAAACAAAATTTTGAAGTATATTCTGAATCCTTATGAAATTCTTAAGGCACAAGGCCAATACACCCGGCATGCGGCTGCGGGCGGTCATAGTATTGCCAGTACATAAAATGTGCGTTTGTTTACAAAAATATTCATATAAAAATATATTTGAGTAGGATATAATTAAATCTGGCAGCACTGAAAAAATCTGCAGAGCGGAAAAGTAGAACAAAGTTCTACTTTTTTCCTTTGCCTCTTCAAATTTGACAAAAAAAAAAAAAACAGCTGATTGCCGCCTGCAGCCGCGTTCATTGGCCTTCTACCTTAAGACGATTGAGCTAAATATGTCCGTCTTTCTGTCTGTCCGTCTGCTTGTCTGTTGAAATCACGATAACGCCTAAACGAAAGGAGCTGGCTCACTGAAACTTAGAAACATTCTTCATCTCTATAAAAAAGTTTCGTATTGAAATTGGGCTAATAATCTAAGGGTCTAAGATAATTGTACTTCGTGAAGTACGGAACTGTAGCGTCTGTTCAACATGTTAGTTGCGTCTTCAAGCGGGCGTCTGTCTCGGATCGAGCGGCTCGCTTTACAAAAGTGGCTCTAGTCTTTGGACTCATCATCCATCGACTAAGCACTTACGATGTTTTAAGCATGGAAAGAAACAACATAACAGAATATACTACTCCAAGGGGTAATCATGCGAGAAATAACCCTGCTACGGCAGCTGGCACAAGGATTTTGTAGGTGCCTAATCTATGCAAAAACATCCTGATGAATGAAACCAATTCTATCCAAAGAAATCGAACTATAAAAACTAATATAGGCATGAAAGAAAGTTTAAAGTTTGCGACATGGAACGTACGCACTCTATACGAAACTGCAAAACTAGAACAACTAAGGCGTGAAATGTTTGATTATAAAATTGATTTGCTGGCGGTGCAAGAAGCTAGATGGACAGGACAAGGGGAAGTTTGGAACGAAAACACTGTGTTTCTTTACTCCGGTCGCCCGGAGAGTGATGAGCATAGTTGGGGTGTTGGCTTCCTGATGACTAAAAGAATAGCTAAAACCATGTATCCTATCAATGAGAGGCTAATGGCAATAAAACTTAAGACAAAAGCTCGTAATATGATAATTATCAATATATACGCTCCTACTGAAATCCAATCTGAAAACGACAAAGACGAATTTTACGATATATTAAGCAGTTGGATGAACAGTAATGTACATAATCATGACATTACTATGATACTGGGTGACTTTAACGCCAAAGTTGCCTCAAACAACACCGGTTTGGAACACTACATTGGTAAACACGGTGTCGTAGTTAGAAACGATAACGGAGAAAGATTAATCAAACTGTGCTCTAAAGTTCGATTGGAAGTAGCGGCTCTGAGTTCAGAAACGGCAAAAGCCGATCGGAAAATTGATCTTGGGAAACTGGAATCAGAGCGACGCCGAACTGCCTTTATAACACCCATAAGGAATCGGCTTCCAGATATTTTAAACAACAACGCCGCAAATATAAACGAAATCGGAAGCTGTATCACTCAGACATACAATGAGGTTGGTCAACAAACGTTAGGTTTTAAAGACCTCACCAAAGCAACATGGGACCTGGTTCAACAACGTAAAACCATAAAAAATGCAAGTCTAAATGCAAACGCTGATGTTGAGGAGCTTAGTACAATATACCGTGACCTATCCAACAGAATAACAAGGTTTACAAGGAGGGACAAGAGAATGTGGGTAGATGAACAAGTGAGCTAAGCTGAGTCAGCTGCAAGTAAAGGCGACACGAGGACCTTATGCAGTATATCTAGGGCGTTGTGTGGCAAACCTACCTACACCAACAGTCCCATTCTGAGTAGTAGCGGTACACTTCTACCAACCCCAGATGAACAATTAATACGATGGATGGAACACTTCTGGTCAACATTAAACAATCCCATTGGATTAGAAGCACTGATGGAAGTGTAAAACGAAACCAACCTTGACTGTTTATTCAATGAAATTTCAGATAGCCCACCAACAATACAAGAAGTGAAGATTGCAATTAAAAGTCTTAAGCGCAACAAGGAATGAGGCAATGCTTTTATGTGAGGTTGAAGGATTGGCGAGACTGTGGCTCCCATTTATGAGTAAAATATGGGAAGAACAAACTCTACCAACCTCCTGAAATGAAGGTATACTAGTCAAAATACCAAAAAAGTGTGACTCCAAAGACTGCAATAACTACAGGGGAATAACACTTCTTTCAATACCGAGCAAAATACTAAGTCGAGTAATTTTGAATAGAACGTCTGACGCAGTTTCTGAAACACTCTGCGAAAATCAGTTTGGGTTCCGGGAGAATAGATCTTGTGTTTATCGACTTTATGAAGGCCTTCGACAGTATTAACAGGAGCTATCTATGGAGAATTTTAAAAACCGTAACATGCCAACGAAAATTCTGAACCTTATTCGGTCAATGTACGTTTTGGTTGGTTTCCAGGAGTGATTTTTATATGAAAGCTATAGTCAAATATGGACCGATTGATTTGATATACTGACCAATAGTTGCATGAAACTTCTCTATTCTAAATTTAATCGTCATAGCTATTACAATTGTATTCAATTTATCAGCATTAATGTGATTCCCGGGGCGGGGTCATACAAAAGCTTCAACTAAATGTGAACCGATTTCGCCCATTTTTAATTTACAACTTTTACAAGACATCGAAAATATTTGTCCCTTTAGCTCTTTTCGTTACGGCGCTGTCGCGCTGTTAACTCACTATTCTTTTTGTATTTTTGTGTTTCCATAAGTTTTTTTATATGGGTGCTATGGGCAAATGATTACCGATTGTAACAAAATTTGGCACGCTTGCTGGTATTAACATAAGACTTTCTTGGGCTAAATTTTATGGACATAGCTATTACAGTTTATCATTTATTGGCATTCAAATGTATTTATTGTGAAACTTAGGCTGTTTCTGAAGATTTTTCTATGGGAGCCTAGTGGTAATGAAAAACTTCTATATATCAAATTTTATCATCATAGCTGTTATAATTTGTCATTTATGAGCAAATAAGCTATTAGCCTAGAAGAGGTTATAGGGGAGCTATGGTGAAATGTGAACCGATTTTGCCCGATTTCAATACCAAAATTTTCCATGAAATAAAGAATATTTTTGCCAAATTTCAATGACCTATAGGCTTTCGTAAAGGTTTTATCGCGCCGACAACAGATAGACAGACAGACGGACATCGCTCAATTGTCTTAGAATTTCATAAGGATTGAGAATATATATCCCTTTTTTTTTTGAGCCAATATTAAGGAAATTACAAACGAAATGACAATCTCAATATACCCCACATTCTTTTTGATGGTGGGTATAAAAAGGAATATCATGAAAAAAAATCTTTTATATGCGTTTTTTACTTTTGAAACCGCAAAATGAATAATCCTTTATATCTTTTTAAGTTCAAAGAAATGAATAAGGAATGTAAAATTGAATAAAAAAAATTCTAGTTAAAAAGTATAAGATTTTGTTTAAGTAATTTGTATTTGAGATCTTTCCGCTTTCAAAGGTGGGAACTATATAACCCAAAACTATCCCAGCAAAACTTTTCATTACCAAATAATGGGTTAAACAGCTAAACTATTGAACACGAACTACTTACTCATTCACTGTTTAAGTCATTACATTAACATGGGGATGTCATTGGAGGCAAGTACTTACCAATTGCAGAAAAGTAATGTCTTGGGTAAGCAATTGGATAACAACAACAACAACTTTTTTTGTTGTTGTTTTATTTAAAAAAATATATTTTTGAATGAATTACAAATTGTTTTTTAATAACCCATGGGGGCTCGAACCCAGACCCCTACGTCTGCTATGCGGAGACTCTTCCACTGAGCTACTTCATATGTTGAAAAATTAGCAGCTTATAATTAATTTATCCAATTTTAATTTTTAGATCCAAAATCATATGACAACAACTTTGTTTTTCCCTGCTTTTTTTGCTTTGTTGTAATTTTTGGAAAAATATTTTGATAGGATTTTTTGTAAATGTTTAATGCATTTAATAAACAAAAAAGAATTTTTTTTTAATTATTTTAAAACTTAAACAATTAAAATCTTCCCTTTTGTATAAGTTTTTATATAATATTGGCTCTTACTTACTTAAATGGCCTATAGATACAACCTATTTTCTTCGATCTTGTGCGAATATTCTTCAATTTTATAGGCCAAGTTGTGAAAAATTTTCCTCTACTTGGTCTTTCCATCCCATTTTTTATCGTTCTTATTGGACAACTCGCGGTACATGTTAGCTCACTACGTAACGTAATTCTTTGGATGATGTCACTAGGAGGTCAGTATCCTAAGTTGAAATGAAGGATAACCAAGATAAGTCTAGGCTTACCAAGTTAAGACCAAGCAGAATCGTTACTTGGTATCCAATAGGTATGTAGCCTACATAATCAAAATTGACTCATGATAGTATTTTTTCATCACCGTGAGTTAGCTTTCCAAAATTTTTTTACAGAAGGTAATATTTATGTTTTTAAAATTCAAAAATCATTTAAAAATACATTTTTAATAAAAAAAAATTTTAAAAAATTGTTGCTCTTGGTGGGATTTGAACCCGGGCCATTCAGTTCAACTTACCATTTTAATTACATATAAGTACTTATGTAATAACTTATTAGTTATTCGGAGGGTATGTTGTCATTACAAGGTAACTGGGTAACTGCTGGGTATATAACCCAAAATGTTTCATCATAGTCTTTATAGTAGTCCCAGTTTTAGTCCAAATGCTATTAAGAGTGGGCAAATTTGATGCTACAAATTAAACAAATTGGTTAAAAAACACACCTTTTCGGCTAAGTTATTTTTAGAAGAAGAAATATGGTAATCAATAAGGGAATAAGACTTAGGACTAATGTATATCTTGTAATAAATTGAACCGGAAATATTTTTAAAATCTGAAAAAAAATCTTCTTCATAGCTAATGAAAAAGTTTCTTTTAAAATTATATGAAACATTTTTAACCTGCTATACCGATTTGCAAATGCTAAGATGCTAGACTATTTGCAATGGAGTGTGAACTGGGCTAATATTTCTTTGTCAGTGTCAGTTTCTATATTTTCGTTATTCTTTAAACTTTTTTTGCAGCGTTTAATTAATTTTTGTTATTTGATAAAGCTTCATTTTATTCTTCCACATATTTTCTTATTCATAGCAATTTATTATTTATCTTTTAAAAGCTCTGCGAATGAGTGCCATTGTGTGTCAATTTTATGCCAATTAAAATTATCAAACACACATCAAGCTCAAATTCCACCTCGTGCTCACGTTTTAGCATAAGATGATAAATATCTTCACTGTTGTCAGGAACATTCATTCAAAATAATTGTCTAGGAAAGATTTTTTTGCTTTTTATACCCTTCACCACCATAAGTGGAAAGGGTATTAAAAGTTTGTGCTGATGTATGTAACGCATAGAAATATTTGTCTTTTACCCACCTTTTAGTATACCAATAGGCTTAGAATCACTTTCTGAGTCGATTTAGCTATGTCCGTTCGTCCGTCTGGCTGGCTGGACCCCCATGTAAACATTGTAGTCAAACTACAGGTCGCAATTCTAAAGATAATTTGATGAAATTTGACCCAGGTTATTTTTTTGATAATGGGACCATGGCTATTGAAACTCGGTTCATTATTTATGGTACCTACCAAAGGTCCCACTTCCCGGAATTGATATATTGGCCACAAAAGTCAATATTTTTTAATTAAATTTAAATCAGATACTTCTTATGTAAATTTAAATCACTGTACCAAATTTCGTTGAAATCGGTCCACATTTGACCATAGCTCCCATACAAAGTCTTTTCTCAAAACGCACTAAATGAGACAAAATTCACTAAAACGCTCGTAAGTCCGAAGATAATAAGAATTTTAAGTTTATTTTTTGCATATATAATTTTTGTAACAACTGTAATTAATTTGCCATAATTCAAAATAATCGGTCCACATTTGACCCTAGCTCTCATATAAGTCCAAATGACGGAAATGGCGTAAATGTATAAGCTTTGAGAATATATTTGTATGATGTCAAAGTTTAGCAAATATTTGTCTTTATACAGGAAAAGAACACCTTTGACCTTAGTGGTGAAGGGTATCGTATGGTCGGGCTTGACCGACTATAGCACTTACTTACTTGTTTTTTTTTTTTAATTGTATTAAAGAATCAACCAACTAAAACACTGTAGCCTCCACTAACATAATTGCACTTTGATATACTAAAAAAAAAAACTAGAGAAACGACCTAGCGTTGATTGTAGGCCTTATCAAGACATGCCAAATCGTGCAAACAAATACACAAATACGTCCAAGTTTAGGGGTTATACACAAAAAATCGATTTTAACGAGGCTCGTCGACCCGTAAAAGTCATTTACCACGTACCATAATACTACTACGCATGTAAACATTTTTACCACAAATTTACCAGCTAATTCAAAATGTTGACCAAATGTGGTATTGCTGGTAAAATATTTGGACAAAATTCGGTTGCAGTAGCATAGTTAGTATAGTTCAACATTTAAAAGTATCTAAATGGTTTCCCTAGCATTTACCTTGCACAAAATGTTGTTCCATAAACGCGTATAGTCTAACATTAAAAAGCTGTCAAAAACTTTTCGTTGGGCTTAGTATGTAGTTAAGATAGACATGTTGATAGTAACACGGCAGATTCATATATTTTGTTTGGAGTTCCTAATGCATCTACCGTATATAAAGTCGGGACGTAACTTTATTGATAGCTATCTAATTTAGTAGGTGCAATCTTAATAGCTGTCACAGTTTATAATTTAATAGCTTTTAACTGATATTTGTGGCATTTAAGTGGTTTAACGGAGCGGTTTTTATATAAAAGCTATGGTCAAATATGGACTGATTCCTATTAAATTTGACATATTGACCAAAAAATGCAAAAAACTTCTCTGTTATAAATTTAGTTGTCATAGATATTACAATTGTATTTAATTTATCAGCAAAAATGTGACTTCCGTGGCAGGGAATCTCTAACTAAATGTGAACCGATTTCGCCCATTTTCGGCACACAACTTCTATAACATATCGAAAATACTTTTGTCTCTCTAGCTCTTATAGTTAAGGAGCTATCGCGCTTTTATCTGACGGACATAAACCCCTTTTTTTGTGTTTCCGTAAGTTTTTTTATGTGGGAGCTATGATCAAATGGTGACCTGGTGACCGATTGTGACAAAATTTTGCACACTGGCTGGCATTGTGTTAAATTTAGTGGTTATATCTGTTATAGTTTTAGATTTATTGACATTTAAGTGTATTTTAGGTAAAATTTAGGCTGTTTCCGTAAGTTTTTTGTATGAGAGCTATGGCTAAATGTGAACCGATTTTGATGAAATTTTATATGCTTATTTAGGACTATATACCAAATTTTATCATCATTGCTATTATAATTTGTTATTTATTAGTAAGCGATTAGCCTAGGCGAGGTTATACGGCAGCTATGGTCAAATGTTAACCAATTTTGTCCTATTTCAGAAATAAAGAATGTTTTTACTAAGTTTCAGTAAGGTAGCTTCTTTCGTTTATTCGTTATCATGATGTCAATAGACATACAGACTGACATCGCTCAATTGTCTTAGAATTTCATAAGGATTCAGAATATATATCGCTTTTGGTTTTTAAGCCAATATTAAGAAAATTACAAACGGAGTGACTATCTCAATATACCCCCATTCTTTTTGATGGTGGGTATAGAAATTATGATTTTAAAAACATAACGAAATTTTTGATAACAACTTACCTAACTTGGAGTTTATGTAATTGGTATTAAAAAATGTATTTTGATTCAATAATACAATTTCTAATATTTCTAATATTTATACCCTTCACCACCATAGGTGGAAAGGGTATTATAATTTTGTGCTGATGTATGTAACGAATAGAAATATTTGTCTTAGACCCACCTTTTAGTATACCAATAGGCTTAGAATCACTTTCTGAGTCGATTTAGCGATGTCCGTCCGTCCGTCTGGCTGGCTGTACCCCCATGTAAACCTTGAAAGCAAATTACAGGTCGCAAATCTAAAGATAATTTGATGAAATTTGGCACAGATCATTTTTTTGATAATGGCACCATGGCTTTTGAAATTCGTCAAAATCGGTTCCTTATTTATGGTAACTCCCATAGGTCCCACTTAACAGAATTGTTATATTGGCCACAAATATAAATAGTTTTTCTTGAAATTTAAAACAAATACTTCTTATGTAAACTTAAATCACTGTACCAAATTTCGTTGAAATCGGTTCACATTTGGCCATAGCTCCCATACAAACTCTTCTGTCAAAACGCACTAAATGAGACGAAAACCAATAAATAAACACTCATAAATCTGAAGATAATGAGAATTTTGAGTTTATTTTACGCATACGTAATTTTTTTGTATAAACTGTAATAAATTTGCTAAATTTCAAGATAATCGGATCACATTTGACCCTAGCACCCATATAAGTCAAAATTACAAAAACAGCTTAAATATATAAGTTTTGAGAAAATGTTTGTATAATGGAAAAATTTAGCAAATATTTGTCTTTATACAAGAAAATGAACACCTTTTACCATAGTGGTGAAGGGTATCGTATGGTTGGGCTTGGCCGACTATAGCACTTTCTTACTAATTCTTTACTAATTCTTCACATTTCTATAGTTAATTTATAAAAGGGAGTCTATTTAACTTTTTCTATTCTAGACAAAATGATTAAAACACTTTTAACATACAAATATTAACTATTTCTTTGATACAATTTGTTTAACACAAAAAAATTGAATAGAATATCAAAAATGTTCTTTATGTGAAAAATTTTTCATATTATCTTTCAATTAATTTTCTCAACTTTGTAAAATGTTTAAGAAGGGTGTGTTTTCTAATACAGTTTTCTCAGAAAACTCATAAACCAAAAAAGATATGTATGTACCCTTTTTGAATGAAGCTGCAAAATACATTTTTATTTCTTCTTTCAAAAAATCTTAAATTAATTAGTTAACAAAGTTGTACATACTTTTCTTATTAAACCCTCCTTTAAATGTACCCAAGAAACCACTGACGTGTAATAAACTCTCCCTAAAGATTAGTTCCATACACTCAAATTAAAAAGAAGAAAACTTTAAGCAGAATTAATATCCACAAAAAATATTTAATTAGGGAAAATTAAATTTTCTTAAATTAAAAACATATAAAAACAAAGCAACTGAAAAAACTCTTAAATACATGTGTACGTGTATTTTAGGGAAGGGGGGGGGGGGTGGGGGTGGAAGTGAAGGGTAATTTTTTCGTCTCCTCATTTATTAGAAATAATTTACCCAAACAAAGTTTTTGCTAGCGGATATAGTTAGAATCCATAATGACCATAAGATGGTTCCTGTGTAAAAGAAATATTTATTTTTGTTGTGGAAGTTTAGTTTCGATAATTAATCTTGATACTTCATAGGATAAGATAAAGTTTATATATTTTCAAGCCCTTTGAAAAGATTCTAAGAATTAATCATTCTTAAAATAGAGGCATGTTTTATTTTATCAAATTTTTTTGGTCATTTATACTTTTTGTTTTTTGTCTGTAAGATTCTCTAATTAAGCATTTAATTTAAAAATTTCTTTTGGAATATCACTAGAGTATTTCAAAACTCCCCTGTGAAATGGAAGTGAAATAAATAAATATAAGCACAATGGGACAGAATATACTTTTTTATACCCACCATCAAAAAGAATGGGGGGCATATTAAGATTGTCATTCCGTTCGTAATTTTCTTAATATTGGCTCAAAAATCAAAAACGATATATATTCTGAATCCTTATGAAATTCTACGAGCGTTGAGCGTTGTCCGTGTGTCTGTCTGTTGAAATCACGATAACGCCTAAACGAAAGGAGCTATCTCCTTTCGTTAGTAAAAACATTCTTCATCTCTGAGAAAATGTTGGTATTGAAATTGGGCAAAATCGGTTAACATTTGACCATAGCTCCCGTATAACCTCGCCTACGCTAATCGCTTATTTGGTAATAAATAACAAACCATAGCTCCCATATAAAAAACTTACGGAAACACAAAAATACAAAAAGAAAAGGAGGTTTGTGTCCGTCTGTCCGTCAGATAAAAGCGCGATAGCGCCTTAACTACAAGAGCTAGAGAGACAAACTTTTGCAAAAGTATTTTCGATATGTTATAGAAATTGTGTGCTGAAAATGGGTAAAATCAGTTCACACTTAGTTAGAGCTCCTATATAACCCTGCTCCGGGAATCTCATTTATGCTGATTAATTGAATAAAATTGTAAAATCTATGACTGCTAAATTTAGAACAGAGAGGTTTTATGCAATTTGCAGTCAGTATGTCAAATTTTATAGGAATCGGTCCATTTTTGACCATAGCTTTCTTATAAAAGCCGCTCCCAGTAACCATTAAAATGCCACAAACGCCAGTTAAAAGCTATCAAATTATAAACTATGCCAGCTATGGCCACTAAATTTTGCACAAATAAACCTTGTATTAATACCAGCCAGTATATAAAATTTTGTAACAATCGGTCAACATTTTGCTATAGTTCTTATATATATAACATTCCCTTTTTATATCTGCAATCAAAAATATTTGGAGGTACATTCAGTGTATTAAGATTGCATCTGCGAAATAAGATAGCTGTCAATCAATGTTTGGTCCAGACTTTATACACGGTAGATGCATTAGGAACTCCTTACAAAATATATGAACCTGCCGTGTTTCTATCAACATGTTTATGGCACAACGAAACAGCTGATTAATGTAAAACTATATTCGGTTATGAAACAGCTTTTTGCCCAAGGTAAATACTTGGGAAACCGCTTAGATACTTATAAATGTTGAACTATAGTAACTATACTACTGCAACCGAATTTAGTCCAAATATATTACCAACAATACCACATTTGGTCAATATTTTGAATTAGCTGCACTCTCGTACAACTTGATGGTGGGTATATAAGATTCGGCACAGCCGAATATAACACTCTTACTTGTTTATTCTGCACAAACGAACATATCTTTCATGAGCACATGTGTGTGCCTAATCTTTCTCTTATTTGTATCCATTATTTGTTTCTGAATTAGAGTATGGGACTTTTGAAAATGACCATACGGCAAATCAAAATATTATAGAAAAATCTATATATTATAGAGTCTTTGCTTCAACCGCAGCTTCAATTCATGTGCATAGTCGTGGGTCTTCATTGTTAAGACTATAAATAACTGGAATTCAAATAGGAACTATAGTACCCGCTAGTATTGGAACTAAAATGGTACTAAAATTCCTATTGACTTTATACAAATTCAGATAATCATTTCGGGTATGTACATTAGGGTGAAGCGAAAAACAACTTTTATTGAAATTCGATACGCCTGAAGAAGCTCAGAAAACCATTTATTTCTAGGATCCATTTGTATGAGGAAAAATGGGACTGGTAACACTGCTCTGCAAAAATTCATTTTTTGTCTTTCCTTTTAATAAAACTATGCGGACTATATGGATCTTGAGCTAAACTCAAATCCGTTTTCGGTTTTTCTCCATGAGATCTGGATTTTTTTTATGGGCGTGGCAAATTTTTCCCCTTAAATTAGTCAGGTACGGAGACCTATTTCGTCCTAACTCTAGAACGACTCATCCGATTTTCCAAATTAAATGCATAACAAAATTGCATTTATTTTAGTCTAATATAATTTATTATTTATAATTCTGTACCTCTCATCGTTTTGGAGTTATTTAGAAATTAATGGAGGGTACCCGCGATAAATTGCTAATAAAATTCACATTTTTAAACCGATTTTTATGGTTTATAGCTTATTTTATTCTTAAGATATGTAGCTCTTAGAAAAATGTTTAAAATGTTAAAGCTTTATTTTATCTTTTTTTAATTACATTTTTAACCTGAAAAAATTAGGAATTTCGCACGAAAAATTAGTTTCTAAATAACTCCAAAACGATAAGAGATACAGAAAAATTATATTAGACTAAAATAAATGCAATTTTGTTATGCATTTAATTTGGAAAATCGGATGAGTCGTTCTCGAGTTAGGACGAAATAGGTCTCCGTACCTGACTAATTTAAGGGGAAAAATTTGCCACGCCCATAAAAAAAATCCAGATCTGATGGAAAAAACCGACAACGGATCTGAGTTTAGCGCATCAAAATCCATGTAGTCCACATAGTTTTATTAAAAGGAGGATTTGGCTGCAGAGCAGTGTAATTGGTTTTTGGTAACTTTCAACCAATAAAGATATGTTTTTGGCAAAACCAATAATTGGATGTAGAAGACAACTAAATCAGCTTTGATTAAAGCCATAAAAAATAAAAATCGATGCAATAGTTTTGAAGTTATTTCGATTTGTCCCAGAAAATTCGTGTCCTTTTCAACTTTAGAGTACAGATATTACAAAGTAAGACTTTTGTTACCGTCTTAAGACTTTTAAGTACTAAATAGTTGAAATTTATTAAAACATAATTAAATTCACATAGTTTTTTTATACTGGAAAATGGCACTTTCTTTATGGACCGTTTCGAAACTCACTTTTTAAGTTTTAGAAAATTTTGTTGAAAAAAAAATAAAAAAATTCCAAATTTTTGACCGGTTTGTTAAAATAGCCAGATGTGGTAATAAAATTCAAAAAAGCCCAGTTTGATATCTCATATGGCTTCGTCGTACTTGAAATCGTAAAATTTCGCGAAAAAGTAAATTTTTGGACATTATTTAAGTAGATGCATAGTAAATTTTATTTAAGTTTTCTTTTGATAAAGTTAATACTGAATTTCTTTGCAGAGTCATTGAGAAATGTCCACTAGAACTTACTTTGATATTGGATGAGCCTAACCCTTTTTTCATCGGGGTCAAAGGACAAAATTTGGATTTTTAGTAGCAAAGTTACGAAATAAAATGAATTTAGTAACGAATTTCGATCAAAATTAATAAAAATAGTTATTTTTAAGAATGGTTATATTGTTTTATTAAAAATATTTTTTTTAACCCTTAACAGACATGACCCAATTTTTTTTCGAAAATTTTTAGTTATACAAATTTTTCTATAGAAAATTTTTAGTTATAAAAAATTTTCTATAGAAAATTAACCCGTTTTTTTAACCCTAAACAGACATGGGGACTAAAATGAAACAATTTTTTTTCGAAAATTTTTAGTTATACAAATTTTTCGAAAAATTAGGACTTATTTTAATTTTCAAATTATTAATTTGAAAATTTGAAAGTAATAATGTGGAGAAAAACTGAAAAAATTATTTTTGGACGCGGCTAGTGGATTGCAATTTCTTTCCCGCCACAGGACGTCATCAGCACTTAGCGCCCTCGATTTTTCTATAGAAAATTTTTAGTTATAAAAGTTTTCGTTATAGAAATTTATCTATATAAATTTTTTCCTTATAAATATTTTTCTATACGAAATTTTTCGTTATAAAAATTTGTTTATAGAAAATTTTTCGTTACAAAATTTTTTTTATAGAAAGTTTTTCTTTATAAAAAATTTTATGAAAATTTTATTCTGGAAAAATTTTCTTAATAAAAATATTTTTATTAGACATTTTTCATTATAAAAATTTTTCGTTATAAAAATTTTTCTATAGAAAACTTTTCGTTACACAAATTTTTCGTTGTAAAAATTTTTCTTTAAAAAATTTTTTGTTATACAAATTTTTCTATAGAAAATTTTTCGTTATTCAAATTTTTCGTTATAAAAATTCTTCTGTATAAAATTTTTCCTTTCAAAAATTTTCCTGTATAAAGTTATAAATATTTTTCTATAGAAAAGTTTTCGTTACAAAAATTTTTCGTTATAAAAATTCTTCTAAAGAAAATTTTTCGTTATAAAAATTTATTTGTTTTTTATAGAAAATTTTTTATTATAAACAATTTTTTTCCTATAGAAATTTTTTCATTATAAAAATTTGTTATTAAAAATTTTTCGTTATGAAAATTTTTCGTTAAAAAAAAATTTCTGTAGAAAATTTCCATTATAAAATATTTTCTGTTGAACTAAAAATTTTCTATAGAAAAATTTTTGTAAACGACAAATTTCTGTAGAAACATTTTTGTAATGAAAAACACAAGAAAAAACCGTCATCATCACATTATAAATAAATATTTTTTATAACAGACACAAATTTTTTTGCGTTTAAATGAATTTGAGTGCCTATTATAATAATTATTATTTAAAAATATTTTTTCAAATTAATGTCAAAATTTGTCTACTAGACTATCACATCAGTCGCACAGGGTTAATGGCAAAATAAAAAATTCCCTATTTTGTTGAGAGTATGTGCGAAAAAAAATTTGTCTTTCGTGATAATCCAAACGTAAATATTTTTCCATGAATTTTTCATTAATTTTATAGCGTCAATTTATTTATGGATTTAAAATATAATTTACACAAAAGTGTTGAAATTTTAATAGAAATTTGTACTCATTAAAATATTGTAAATATTTACAATGCATGAATATAAAATAGATTTGGTTTTTAATATTTTTGCTATAAATTCAAATATAATGCATATATTTTCTTTCGGTTTTATATACATATATAGCCTTTGGTCAAACAAAAAACAAAAACGAAATTTTACTACAATATTGAAGTTTGCTCCTGGTCAGTAAAACGTAAATGTTTTTCTACGATGTTGTTTACATATTAAAACGTTGCACAGTGGTTAATGTCGGAGAATTTTGTTCAAAATTAAATTATATGCGTATAACAATTTATTCCAAAAAAATCGATTTAAAACCATTCCAAATAGGATTTTGATTTTTTTTCTGTTTTTCAGTATTAACATTTTTCGACACTAAAAACTTTACATTACAAAAATTCTTTGTCAAATTTTTGATAAAGAAAAATTTTCGATAACGAAAAATTTTCTATAAAAAAATTTTTATAACAAAAATTTCCTGTAGAAAAATTTTTATAACGAAATATATTTAATAAAAACATTATTTTACCGAAAAACTTTCTATAAAAAATTTTTATATCAACAAATTTTTATAACGAAAAAAGAAAAATTTTTATAACGAAACATTTTCTATAGAAAACTTTTTTTTTAACGATTTTTGTATTGAAAAATTTTCTACAGAAAAAATTTTATAAAAAAAAATTTTCTACAGAAAAATTTTTTAACGATATCTTTTCTCAATGCATTCCGCATTGAGGATCAATGAACAAAAATCTCTTGACAAGTACTTAAAAAACTTAGATTCCTCTAAGGAAAAAAATTTCAATCTATGGAGGGCTGTTAAAAACATGCAACATCCAATTACATATGAGTCTCCAATCAGGCTCGAGAACGGTACTTGGGCAAGAGATCCATCTGAAAAGGTTAATGCTTTTGCTAATCACCTAGAAAAAGTTTTCACACCAAACGAAACAAATTCTAATATAAGCGCTCATATTATAGACGACGTCGTGATGTCCCCATTAAAATTTCGTCTTCCCTTACTTATATCAAATATTAAAAAGCTTAACCCAAAAAAGTCTCCTGGCATTGATAGAATTTCTTCGTCAATGATTATCCATCTACCCAATTCGGCTGTAAGAGTTCTAATGTATATTTATAACGCGATTCTTCGTTTGGGACATTTTCCAATGTCCTGGAAAGTATCCGAAATCGTTATGATTCCCAAACCAGGAAAAGATGTCAGTCAAGTTCCATCTTATAGGCCTATAAGCCTACTTTCAATTCTTTCGAAATTGTTTGAAAAGCTTCTTATTTGCACTTTGGGCGCATTCGTTAATTGGATGGATATTATTCCGGACCATCAATTCGGTTTCCGCGAATGTCATGGTACCATTGAACAAGTACACAGAATAACAACAATGATCAGAAAAGCGTTTGAAAGAAAACAATACTGTTCCGCCTTGTTCATAGATATTTCACAAGCATTCGATAAAGTCTGGCACGAGGGACTTATAAGCAAAATAATAAATCTGCTACCAGCAAATACACACAAACTCTTGAAAAGTTATTTGTCCAATAGAACATTCCGAGTTCGATCCAAAGATGAATATTCTTCCACAAGAAAAATCGGTGCTGGAGTTCCTCAGGGTAGTATATTGGGTCCGTTGCTATATATTATCTTTACAGCAGATATGCCAACGAATGCTCAAACATACACATCTACTTTCGCAGATGATACAGCGTTTATTAGCATTCATTCTGATCCCAAAATTGCCTCTGCATTATTGCAGTCCCATATTCATGAGCTTGAAGTGTGGCTGAATAGATGGAAAATTAAAGTAAATCCGAGCAAGTGCGTTCACGTAACGTTTACTCTAAGAAGAGACAACTGCCCTGCAATTGAGGTTAACAACGTGACTATCCCCGTGAGTTCTCACGTTAAGTATCTTGGTATACATTTAGATCGCCGTCTCACATGGTCCCATCACATTGAAAGCAAGATAACTCAGATAAAACTGAAATCCGTAGAACTAAACTGGCTCATTGGCCCACAATCTGCTCTGGACTTAGATTACAAGGTTCTTTTGTACAAAGCAATTATTAAACCAATATGGACCTATGGTATTCAGTTATGGGGAACGGCTTCCACCTCAAACATTGCAAAATTACAGAGAAGACAGTCCAAGCTCTTACGTTTAATAACTTGCGCTCCTTGGTACATAAGAAATAACAACATTCACAGAGATTTGAATGTTCCCCTTGTCCAAGAAGAGATTAGAAGGTTTTGTACAAAATATATTTCCAAGCTGCAAGTTCACCCAAACCATCTCGCAAGGCTGCTTTTGCAATTTGAAGGTCACCAACGGTTAAGAAGGATGGATACCTTGGACCTGGCAACTAACTGATTTTCTCTTAATTCGAATAAATTTTAAATAGAGTTGCACTGGCAACCTCTATATAATGTTAAGTTAGATTAAGTTTTGATTACTTATTGTTATTTTCTTTTCAGAAAGATTCAATAATAAAATATAAGCATAAAAAAAAAAAAAATCTTTTCTTTAGAAATATTTTTTTTAATTTTTATAGAAAAATTATTATAACGAAAAATTTTCAATAAAAATATGTTTATATCGAAAACTTTTTTAAAATGAAAAATTTTCTATACAAAAATTTTTATATCGAAAAATTTTCTACAGAAAAAATTTTATAACGAAAAATTAGCTATACAAAAATTTTTGTATCGAAAAATTTTCTACAGAAAAATCTTTTTAACCAAAAATTTTCTATAGAAAAATTTTTTTTAACGAAAAATTTTCTATAGAAAATTTTTTTTAACGATAAATTTTCTATAGAAAATTTTTTTAACGATAAATTTTCTATAGAAAATTTTTTTAACGAAAAATTTTCTATAGAAAAATTTTTTTAACGAAAAATTTTCTGTAGAAAAATTTTTTTAACGAAAAATTTTCTATAAAAAATTTTTTTAACGAAAAATTTTCTATAGAAAAATTTTTTTAACGAAAAATTTTCTATAGAAAAATTTTTTTAACGAAAAATTTTCTATAGAAAATTTTTTTAACGAAAAATTTTCTATAGAAAATTTTTTTTAACGAAAAATTTTCTATAGAAAATTTTTTTTAACGAAAAATTTTCTATAGAAAATTTTTTTAACGAAAAATTTTCTATAGAAAATTTTTTTTAACGAAAAATTTTCTATAGAAAATTTTTTTTAACGAAAAATTTTCTATAGAAAATTTTTTTTAACGAAAAATTTTCTATAGAAAATTTTTTTTAACGAAAAATTTTCTATAGAAAATTTTTTTTAACGAAAAATTTTCTATAGAAAATTTTTTTTAACGAAAAATTTTCTATAGAAAATTTTTTTTAACGAAAAATTTTCTATAGAAAATTTTTTTTAACGAAAAATTTTCTATAGAAAATTTTTTTTAACGAAAAATTTTCTATAGAAAAAAATTTTTTTAACGAAAAATTTTCTATAGAAAATTTTTTTTAACGAAAAATTTTCTATAGAAAATTTTTTTTAACGAAAAATTTTCTATAGAAATTTTTTTTAACGAAAAATATTCTATAGAAAATTTTTTTTAACGAAAAATATTCTATAGAAAATTTTTTTTAACGAAAAATTTTCTATAGAAAAATTTTTATAACGAAAAATTTTCTATAGAAAATTCTTTTTAACGAAAAATTTTCTATAGAAAATTTTTTTTAACGAACAATTTTCTATAGAAAAATTTTTATAACGAAAAATTTTCTATAGAAAATTCTTTTTAACGAAAAATTTTCTATAGAAAATTTTTTTTAACGAAAAATTTTCTATAGAAAAATTTTTATAACGAAAAATTTTCTTTAGAAAAATTTTTATAATGAAAAATTTTCTTTAGAAAAATTTTTATAACGAAAAATTTTCTATAATTTTTCGTTGGAAACATTTTTGTAGAGAAAATTTTCTCTAGAAACATTTTTGTTACGAAAAATTTTCTGTAGAAAAATTATTATAACTAAAACTTTTCTATAGAAAAATTTTTATAACGAAAAATTTTCTATAGAAAATTTTTTTTAACGAAAAATTTTCTATAGAAAATTTTTTTTAACGAAAAATTTTCTATAGAAAATTTTTTTTAACGAAAAATTTTCTATAGAAAATTTTTTTTAACGAAAAATTTTCTATAGAAAATTTTTTTTAACGAAAAATTTTCTATAGAAAATTTTTTTTAACGAAAAATTTTCTATAGAAAATCTTTTTTAACGAAAAATTTTCTATAGAAAAATTTTTTTAACGAAAAATTTTCTATAGAAAAATTTTTTTAACGAAAAATTTTCTATAGAAAAATTTTTTTAACGAATAATTTTCTATAGAAAATTTTTTTTAACGAAAAATTTTCTATAGAAATTTTTTTTTAACAAAAAATTTTCTATAGAAAATTTTTTTTAACAAAAAATTTTCTATAGAAAATTTTTTTTAACAAAAAATTTTTTATAGAAAATTTTTTTTAACAAAAAATTTTCTATAGAAAATTTTTTTTAACAAAAAATTTTCTATAGAAAATTTTTTTTAACAAAAAATTTTCTATAGAAAATTTTTTTTAACAAAAAATTTTCTATAGAAAATTTTTTTTAACAAAAAATTTTCTATAGAAAATTTTTTTTAACGAAAAATTTTCTATAGAAATTTTTTTTTAACGAAAAATTTTCTATAGAAATTTTTTTAACGAAAAATTTTCTAGAAAGAAATTAATTTTAGTTGAACCAGAAATTTATGTTGATGGTCGTGGGTTCGAGTCGGGCTCAGGTTCATGTCATAAATTATTTTTTTAATTTATGATTTTTAAATTAGATGAATAAATTTTAGGAATACTGAAAAAACTATGTGACACTTAGCAGTGTGGAATGCTGCATTTTCTGTCCCGCTACGGACTTCATCAGCACACTGTGTCACCAACTGTTAGATGCCAGTAGTTAAGATCATCTATTTAACTGAATTCTTAAGCGAAATTGAAAACGAGAATTATGTTAACACTCATTTCTATTTCACCTATGACCATATGATCGATTCAGTTAGACGAACTTATCCACCATAGTTTTTTCCTTTATGTTTTGTATCCCTATCCTTTATTAATCTACATTTACTTTAACGAAAAATTTTCTATAGAAAATTTTTTTTAACGAAAAATTTTCTATAGAAAATTTTTTTTAACGAAAAATTTTCTATAGAAAATTTTTTTTAACAAAAAATTTTCTATAGAAAATTTTTTTTAACAAAAAATTTTCTATAGAAAATTTTTCTTAACGAAAAATTTTCTATAGAAAAATTTTTATAACGAAAAATTTTGTATAGAAAAATTTTTATAACGAAAAATTTTGTATAGAAAAATTTTTATAACGAAAAATTATCTATAGAAAAATTTGTATAACGAAAAATTTTCTATAGAAAAATTTTTATAACGAAAAATTTTCTATGGAAAATTTTTTATAACGAAAAATTTTCTATAGAAAAATTTTTATAACGAAAATTTTTCTATGGAAACATTTTTATAACGAAAAATTTTCTATAGAAAAATTTTTATAACGAAAAATTTTCTATAGAAAATTTTTATAACGAAAAATTTTCTATGGAAAAATTTTTATAACGAAAAATTTTCTATAGAAAAAATTTTAAAACGAAAAATTTTCTATAGAAAAATTTTTAAAACGAAAAATTTTCTATAGAAATATTTTTAAAACGAAAAATTTTCTATAAAAAAATTTTTAAAACGAAAAACTTTCTATAGAATAATTTTTATAACAAAAAATTTTCTGTAGAAAAATTTTTAAAACAAAAAATTTTCTATAGAAAAATTTTTATAACGAAAACTTTTCTATAGAAAAATTTTTATATCGAAAAATTTTTTACAGAAACATTTTTTTACAAAAATTTTTCTATACAAGATTAAAGACATCTGTTCATTTTTATCAATTTCTTAGGTATTTGGGAACAGATTTTTATATAATATTCAGAAAATAGCTTCGACGTCGATTATTTTTATTGTTAATTCAAATTTTAAAAAAGTGCAATATTTTGTTATTAAAACTTTTTATCCAGTATAAGTATCACTGTATATTGGCCAAATGCCTGGTTTATTGCTAAAATAATGGAATTTTTATACAAATAGCTAAAAAGAAAAAAACCTCATCATTATTTATTTATGTGCTATTAAATTTTGCAATCCAAAAAGTATCTTTTTTCGCAAATACATTTAGGCCGACGTAAATTATGTTGTGTCAATAATAATGATATGTAAAACTAAATTTGAACAAGTAAAATCGATATATTTAACTATGATGATCCATGATTTTTTCAAAACTATAACAATGTACATTTTGACATAGTTAAGAAATCGGTTTATCAAATCATATGTAAAAAGAATTGATTACTGGGTATATCTATATTGATCATTTTCAAAACCAAATATTTCAGATTGAATAAAATTGTTCCAATTTTCGTTATCCGTTTAGACTTGCTACTTACGCTTTGCATTATATATATATATATATATATATATATATATATATATATATATCAACATTTCAGTGATGTTACAAACAAAATGACCAACTCAAAATACCTTGTATCCACATAAATCTATTCTATCATTCTTTTGGCTGATGTCTACGGTAAAATGATATTGAATTTGTACGTAAGGTAATTTGTTGAGCCGTGTGGTTAATGTATTATTAATATTGTGAAAACCAAAATGCCACCACATAATGACAGGTTGGAGAAATTGAACAAATGTTAAAATTAACAGTGGCTGAATAAACAAATTGAAAATGTTTATGAAAATAATGGAAAATATTTAAACAATGAAATATTTATTATAGGTAAAACAAATCTCTGACAAAATCACTGCACTTTTTGATACCAATCTATTATGGGGTTTACAACCCTTGAACAAAGGTTATCGGTCCGTTTTTTCAACAGTAATTGAATATTAGAATTTTTAAAAAAATTTATCGGGTATTTCATTCATGTGGCTATGGCATCATGAATGTTGGGTTTCCAATGCTCAATTTCCTCTAATTTGTCGGCTTTAAAAGTGACTCGCAGAAAATAGTCTAACGGCATCACCATTTCGGGTAATTAAAAGCCATTAAATTTTTGACACAATTAATCGACTCACGGTAAATAAGTTAGATGGATGAGAAGGAATACCTGTTTTTCCAAAATGTAAAATTTTGACCTCCTCTAACTCAGAAACTTTTTTACCGATCTTGCTGAAAATTTGTTTTTAAATTACTTTCCAATGCGACTGACCTTGGTGTAAATTCAAAGTCGGAAGACTTCGATTTCAAAAGTTCGGACACTTAACTTGAAATCCCTAATATGTACACTAGTCGGCATATTTATTTTGACATACCAGTTTTTCTTCTTTTTTATTTTCGGTCCTATGAAATTAAAAAAATAAATTGAAAATATTAAAAATATTAAAAAATATTGCAATTTATTAGAAAACAGAAAGACCTTTCGCATTTCAAATGATTTGTATATTTTTTTTTAATCGAATCTAAAAAAGTCAATTTCAGGATGTGTCATAAGTATTTTGACATGTTTTTACAGAGCGTATTTAAACAAATTGGGAACCTCAAAGTCAACAAAAATTAATAATGATTATGTAAATTAATCAAAAATGTAGCCTCCTTTAGTATTTAAGACTTTTTATAGGTGGTTCGGACCAGAACCCACCAAGAACTGTAGAAACTATATTGAAATCTCTTTCCAGGCATTTGCGACCTCAATGGTCGTTTTATCTTTTGTTGTTGTCAAACCCGCAGATCTGTCTTGCTTTCTGTATGACTATACATTTTCTATTACATTAAATTTCTGACCTCTGTTAAAAATTTTGCGATCATTTTGCTTTTATGACATGGAGCGTTATCCTGTTGGAAAATGAATACTTCTCCAAATAATCTATAGCCGGAGGAAAATTCTTATTCATTTCATTTCAACTTGTAAGGGCCGATGTTGAATGTGAACCACACCTAAACGACAAGTTTTTTTCCGAATTTTATTTGACATTTCTCTATTTCAGACTTACTCAATTTGAACCATGGAGAGATACACAATCCAATAACGTGTTAAAGTTATCCAGACTTATTATGAAAATGGGCGTTCAAATCAAAATGCATATCGTACAAAAATCGTGGAAAAATTCGAGCAAACCGGGTCTGTAGAAGATGTGAGAACACCAGTGCATGCTCGTACAGCTCGTACTGCAGAAAATATTGCTGCTGTTCGCGATAGTGTGGCTGAAGACCCGTCCACCTCAACTCGTCGTCGTGCCCAACAATTGCACCTCTCACGCTCGTCGTTGATGAACATTATGCATAAAGACTTGCATTTACACGCTTACAAGGTGCAATTGGCTCAAGAACTAAAGCCTCTTGACCATTCCAAACGTCGTGGATGATCAATTTTCGAAGAAAATCATCTTCAGTGATGAGGCACATTTTCACCTCAGTGGATTCGTCAATAAACAGAATTGCCGCATTTGGGCGAATGAGAATTGTCGAATTGTCGAAAAACCAATGCACCCACAAAGAGTGACTGTTTGGTGCGGTTTATGGGCTGGCGGCATCATCGGGCCGTATTTTTTCCCAAAATGAGGCCGGTCAGGTAGTTACTGTGAATGGTGTTCGCTATCGTGAGATGATAACGAACTTTTTATGGCCCGAATTGGAAGATATGGATGTGGACGATATGTGGTTTCAGCAGGACGGTGCCACTTGCCACACAGCTAACGAAACAATGGCTCTTTTGCGCAAAAAATTCAATGGCCGTGTTATCACACGTAATGGCGATGTCAATTGGCCGCCAAGATCATGTGATTTGACACCGTTGGACTTTTTCCTTTAGGGTTATTTGAAAGAAAAGGTGTACGTCGATAAGCCAGCAACAATTCAAGAGATAAAGGATGAGATAATTCGGCACATTAACGGCATAAACGTAATGGCGATGTCAATTGGCCGCCAAGATCATGTGATTTGACACCATTGGACTTTTTTCTTTGGGGTTATTTGAAAGAAAAGGTGTACGTCGATAAGCCAGCAACAATTTAAGAGATAAAGGATGAGATAATTCGGCACATTAACGGCATAAAACCTCCATAATGCCTCAGGGTCATCGCAAATTTAGACCATCGGATGGAGGTGTGCCGCCGTGGTCGCGGCTCCCATTTGGCCGATATTTTATTCCATACATAATCGGGTAATACCATTATATCATAATAAAATAAAATCACAATAATTTCCTAAATAGTTTGTGTTTTATTCAAAATCAACATCGGCCCTTGAAATTTAACCACCCATTAGATGTTGGCTCATCGAACCGTCAACAGGAACCATATCCCCTACTTCACTACATGAAATGGATCCCCATAACATAACGCTTCCATAAAACGATCACTTAGGTCGCAAATGCTTGGAAAGAGATTTCAATGGAGTTTCTACAGTTTTTGGTGGATTCCGTTCTGAACCACCTCAAAAAAGTTTTAAATGCTTGTTTTTTATTTTTGTTGACCTTGAAGTTCCCAATTTTTTTAAATACGCTTTTTTAAAATATGTCAAAATACTTATGGCAAATCCTGAAATTGTCGTGTGAAGTGTCGTGTGTCGGATTTACAAGAGCAAATCTAAAGGTTAGGTTAGGCAGGTAGCCGATGTTAAGTCAGCTTCACTTGGGTCCTAAAAAGCGAAGCCTTTGTGGTATCGGTAAGGGATAGACTAAAAAAAGAACAAAGATAATTAGATAAATTAGTCTATTTTACGAATCAATACTCGCTAGATCTGATCTGATTAATCATGCAGAAAAGGCGCCCCAACTTAAGAGTAATTAAAATGGAAATAGCTGGACAGTGGCATAGAAGATGAGTTACTGTCTCCTCCTCTTCTATGTTATGACAACTACGGCAGTAGTCATAGAATTGAAGGTTAAGTCTTCTGGCATGCAGCCCAAAAACGCAATGACCTGTCGAAAAAGGCGAAGACCTGTCCAAAAACGCAATGACCTGTCCAAATGTAGAGATACCAAGCATTTTGAACGTTTAATGTTGTAAATGGGCCATATTTTCCTGGATATTAAACAAGTGGTTTCCAATGACCAATTGTTCTGAGCTGACGCATAAAGAAATTGCCTAATTATTGATTTGCAAGCGGATAGCGGTAGGCCCGTAAATTGGTCGATGTTATCCTGACTCAGGAGTTCACCGGATTTAGAAGTTGAGTTACCAGGTATGTTCTTGTGCCCGGGTACTCAGAATAATTCAATATTGCAATGTCTCGTCATCTCGTTAAAATATGCCCGACATTTGCAGGTAAAACAGATGTCGTGTGGACATTAGATATGGATTTTATGGCAGCCTGACTGTCGATACAGAAACGAATATCCCTGTCGCATATTCTGTGGTATCTCAACCATTTGACTGCTTTATGTATGGCCAATATCTGGGATTGGAGAATATTACATTGATCAGGGTGCCTAAAGCAAATTTCCTTCCCTAATAGTCGATTGAAGAAGCATCCCCTACGCCTATCTTTGACTTCGATCCGTCCGAGTATACCTCCAGATAGCAGTCGTCGTGTGATGAGGGGTCTCCAGAGATAGCTACAGTAAAGGATTTATCGAAGTGAGGGGTGGATATGCAGTAGTCTATGTGGTCAGGGATGTTAATTATTTTATCCAAAATAGTGGAGTGTTCGGTTTGTGAGTGGGACCAGGTTCCAATAGTGCTAAGTCGGACAGCTGAGTTAAGGGCAATTTGTTGTGCCATTAGTTCGACTGGGAGCCAGTATGGCGAAAAGCGTCTTAGATGGTGTAGTTCTTAAGGTACCGGTTATCATTAGAGTGGACGATCTTAAAATTTTATTAAAAGAATCCCGCTGGTTTGTCTTGGAGAGTGAAGGCCACCAAACCAGCGCAGCATACATTAGAATAGGCTTGACCACCATGTCAAAGAACGAGACAGTATTGCTAGGATTAAGACCACACGTTTTGTCAACGGCCGCTCTATATGAGTAGAGTGGAATGAATGTTTTGGACAGCGTCAATTTTTAGGCTCCAGGACAGTTTTGAGCCCAAAATGACCCAAAGATATTTGGTATGGTCAGTGAGCACAAGTTCCACCTTATACAACTTTGGGAAAGCAAAAGTGGTTATTTTGTATTTCCGCGAGAAAAGTACAATTTCCGTTTTAGTGGAATTGACTTCCAGGCCTTTAGAGACACTCCAGCGGTAGAGTATGTCAAGAGCTGTTTCAAGACGTTGTAACAGGGTGTTAAGAAGTTTCCCTGACACTGCTATAGCGACATCGTCCTTGTATGCGATGGTATTGAATCTCAGAGAATCTAATTTAGTGACTAGTTAATTTATGGCAAGGTTCCACAGGAGAGAGGATAGTGGAGTACCTCGACATGCTACCTTGTAGATTGTAGCCGTGCCCATGGTTGAGCTTTTGACTCTGTAGGTGAATAGATTAGCTACAAACAAGATAATAGATTAATGACACTGTAGGTAGATTATTAGTAGATTATCTACAAACAAGATAATAGATTTATCGACCCCTAAGTCCTCCATTGCCGACATAATCGACTCTGGTTTTATGTTGTAAAAAGGCGCCTTCTATGTCTAGGAAGGCGGCAAGTGTATATTCGCTGAACTCAAGTGATTTTTCAATATGACTAACTAGTGAGTGGAGTGCAGTCTCAAGACATTGTTTTTAGGCATGCTGTGAGCCCGAGAGGAGTATTGGATCTATTGAAGCGCGTAGATGCACTTCAATGATATGCTCCAAATATTAAGAAGGAAGAAGCAAAGACTAATAGGCCTGAAATCTTTTGGTTTAATATGTGTAGCTTTACCTGCTTTGGGGATAAAGGCAACGTTGCACTTGGTCCAGGTTTCTGGTATTTGAGATAGCTAAAGACAACTATCGTATAACAGAATTAACCAGGACATTAAGAGATCGGTATTATGTTGCAGATCAGCTGGAATAATACCATCAGGACCCGCAGCTTTATACAGGTCGAAACTATCAAGAGCCCATTGGATTCTTTCCCTGGTAAGAGGGATCGGAGTAGACTCGAAGACGGTATGATTAATGGCTACGTGCGCACTTCGAGGTTAACAGCCTGAAAAATGAGTTTCTAAACGCACCTCAAGGGTTTCAGATCCGCAAATCTATGCAAATCTTCAAAAGGAAACTAATTTTAATAGATGATATATTCTCAATTTATTTTGTTATTGTATAATATATTTTAATTTTTTAATATTTATGCCAAAATTACAGAAACACTTTTATGATGCTCCAAATGTAATTTCATTTAAATTAAATTTTTCATTTGAATTAACATAATTGCAATTGCACAAACAAATTTTATTATTTACAAAATGGCAAGTGATATTAATTATTTAGTTTATTTTATAAAAAAAAATATTATAATATTTTGTTAAACTATTGAAATTTAAATAGAGCAAGTTGAAATTCTGTATTAATAAAATATTTAAAATTTGCATGTACAGTACAAGCTTGATTATTAGAACGTAATACGAAAAAAAATTTGAGTATAATAAAATTTTAGAATAAACATACCTCTATGGCATATTTATTTATTCAAGATATATAAGAACCACAAAAATTAAAACAATCAATTTAATATATCCAATTTTACTGTTTCATTCCTTTGGCAATTAAAGCAAAACTACGGCAGACAACCGTAATACGTTTCTGTTAGGTAGGAAGATATATAGACAGAGAAACGGCTACCAAAAACAAAACAAGATACAAATGCACTTTTCATGTTCATTTAGAAGAACAATTTTAGTTTTGAAATAATTTACATTATTTTCTCTATGTCTGTGAGGTATCTTTGTTGATTGTTGTTATTCTACGGAGGAAAAAATAGAATTTTTGCTTTTATTTCTGCCAACAAACGGTTGCGACTTGACTGTCTTGATATTTGTTTGGACTTCAGCGGTGAATGACAATGGAAAAGTATGTTAAAGAAATGATTCAGTCTCAAACAAATTATGGGGCAAATCCATCTAATAGCAGAGAAGAATAGCTAATTGTGCTATAGAAGAATTTTAAATTTCCGTTAACACCGCACAGTGGGATGGTTTATAAATAGAATTGATATAAGTCCGTAACTTTTAAACCATTGGGCGGATTTTAAACCTGGAAAGCCTGCGACGGCACAATCGGGCTCCAAAGTAGGACACCTCAGACGACTTAATAGGAAACAAGTAAGAGTGTTATATTCGTCTGTGCCGAATCTTATATACCCACCATCAAGTTGTGTTAAATTTAGAAACATATCTCATATATCTACAAGGGTGCAGCTAATTCCAAATCTGGACCAAAGCTGCAAAAATCGCTAAGCTAATTGGTTTTGCTAGTAAAACCTTTGGACTAAATTCGGTTGCCGTAGCTTTATAGTTCAACATTTAAAAATATTTTAGTGGTTTTCCTATTTTGATCAAATTTCGGTCTCATAGCCGGGTATAGTTTTACATTAATAAGTTGTTAAATACTTTTCGTTGTGCTTAATATGTAGAAACATTTAGAAACATATCTCATATATCTACAAGGGTGCAGCTAGTTCAAAATCTGGACCCAAACTGAAAACATCGCTAAGCTAATTGGTTTTCCAGGTAAAACTTTTGGACTAAATTCGGTTGCCGTAGCTTTATAGTTCAACATTTAACAAAATTTAAGTGGTTTCCCCAGTATTTACTTTGATCAAAATTCGGTCTTATAACCGGGTATAGTTTTACATTAATAAGTTGTTAAATACTTTTCGTTATGCTTAATATGTAGTTAGGCTAAACACGTTAATACTAATACGGCAGGGTCATATATTTCGTTATGAGTTCCTAATGCATTCATCAGATATAATCTCTGCTGAACATTGATTGATGCCTATCTAATTTCATAGGGGCAATCTTCATAAAAGGAACGTACCTCCAAATCTTAGATATAAAAAGGGGATGTTATATATATAAGAATTATAGCCAAATGTTGACCGATTGTAGCAAGATTTTACACACTGACTGGTATATATATAGCTTATTCTTGCATTGGCCTTGGCAAATTTAGTGGCCTTAGCTATCATAGTTTCTAATTTAATAGCTTTTAACTGGCATTTGCTAAAATTTTTGGTTTCCGTGAGTGTTTTTTATATGAAAGCTAAAGTCAAATATGGACTGATTCCTATAAAATTTGATAAACTGATCAAAAGTTGCATAAAACTTAACTATTTTAAATTTAATCTTCATAGCTATTACAATTGTATTCAATTTATCAGCATTAATATGTTTCCAGGGGTGGGGTTATATGGGAGCTCTAACTAAATTTGAACCGATTTTGTCCATTTTCAACACACAACTTTCTCAAGATATTCAAAATACTTTTGTAAAATTTTGTCCGTCTAGCTCTTTTCTTTAAGGCGCTATCGTGCTTTTATCTGACGGACAGACGGACATAAACAACCTTTTCTTTGTATATTTTTGTGTTTCATGTGCCAAATTTAGTGGTTATATCTGTTATACTTAGGGTTTGCAAAAAACCGTGAAAATGAGAAACCGCGGTTTCGGTTTTAAAACACCCAAAACCGGCCGGTTTCGGTTTTAATATTAAAATTCAGGAAAATAATTCAGGTTTTTTAAATATGAGGAATTTCTTAAATAAGTCTTGTTTCTTTTGGAGAAACTGCAGAGCCCCTTTAGCGTGAATAATATTTGCATCCTAGCGACAAATTGCTTCAAAAGTAATTTTTACAAATATCAACGATTTTAAAGAATTTACAATTTCAAAGTCGATAGAATGAAGTAAATTTAAGGTCGACAGCATTTCTAAACTCCCATGAATACTTTGTTTTAGAAGCAGAAATATAAGAGTAAACTTAATTCACTATTATGATGCTTTTTAACGCTTGTTTGAAAAATATTATAACGAACTGACGAATTTTTTGAAATACCGAACAGTTTTTCTTACTGCCTTTAGGTTCAAATATATATGGGCAATCGGTTTTAAATGAGTCAAAGTTTCATCGTCGCCGTCTTCAAAATTGTTTTTCAGATATAAATTTGGCTGCTGCTCCATCTATAGTGCATGCTGCGATGTTTGTATCAAGTAAAATATTAAACTCCATTAGCCTTTGTCTGATGGTTTCTTGCGTTTGCTTGAAATTACACGTTCCTAAAATACGGCCCAGGTTATAAAATTTGCCATGAGAATCGTGAATATTTACGTTCATATACCGTCTTCCCCTTACACCTGTCCATTCGTCCATTGTAAACACCATTTGTTTGTTTCATTCTTCTACTTTATTAAATAGACAAATTACGTGCAAATTTGTGATAAGCTAATGATATTCCTGAATAATATCAAACAAAAAATTATGAAAAATAAATAGCTAAAACAGCGGTTTTTTCTACGGTTTTCGGTTTCGGCTTTGAGGTATAAAAAACCGAAGTTTCGGTTTCGGTTTAAACCGAACTGCAAACCCTAGTTATACTTTTAGATTTATTGGCATTTAAGTGTACTTTAGGTGAAATTAAGGCTGTTTTAGTAAGTTTTTGGTATGGGAGCTATGGCTAAATGTGAACCGATTTTGATGAAATTTTATGTGCTGCCTAGGGCTAACGTATATACCAAATTTTATCATCATAGCTGCTATAATTTGTCATTTATTAACAAATAATAATTTTCTTTCGTTAAGGCGTTATCGTGATTTCAACAGACAGGCAGACAGACAGACGGACATCGCTCAATCGTCTTAGAATTTCATAAGGATTCAGAATATATACCGTTTTTGGTTCTTGAGCCAATATTAAGGAAATTACAAAGGGAATGACAATCTCAATATACCCCCCGTTCTTTTTGATGGTGGGTATAATTAAACTGTGAACTCATTATAAAAATAATGTAATAATAATAATTTCCACGGCAACATTCCAATTGGAATAAGTGGTACTTCTCTCAGACAATGATTTGCATCCGATTCTATTTTAAGACTCATTGAAAGGGACCTACTTTTTAACTCCGGCTCCGAACGGCAAATGCTTTAGTTAGAGAAGTTTTTCATAGCCTAATACTCAATAACCAGTGGCTAGCTGAGTAATGAGGTAAAACGCCGCTTTTTTAAAATTTATTTTTCCAAGTGAGTCTGGCCGGGGATTAAACTTGGGACCTCTGGTACGCTAGGCGAATGACTAACCTGCTATACCACGGCGATTCAAATCATTGTAGATGGAAGTATTATATAATGGAACTTTGCAATGATAAACAGGAGTCGGCAGCCCATGCCACCAGTAGCCGATCATTTTTTTTTTAATTTTCGTAAATACCACGATCATTAATAAAACTCGTGAAAATGAGTATTACAATCATTCAGTTGGAATTTGGATTTTAACAGAGTTAGTTAGCTTTCTTAAAGAAATGACAACAACAAAATAGGCAAGAAACAAATCAAAATCCAATTTATAGCAACAAAATACATGGTTCGAGACAACAAAGAACTATAATCCCGAACATTATTGCCACGACACTATTATTTTTGTAAACATTGGGAATATTTTGGTAAATATTGGGAATATTTTTCAAAACAGAAATAAATTCTAATATTAAACAATTTTAGGTTTTTATATTTTTTTCGATCCAAAATTTTTTTTATAGAAAAATTTTTAAGAAAAATATTTTTCTTTGCAAAATTGTTCCATAAAAATTATATTTTTTCAAAAATTTTTCGATAAAAATATTTTTCTTTAAAAATTTTCTATAAAAATATTTTTATATTAAAAAATTTTCAAATATTCTATAGAAAAATTTTTGATAAAAAATTTTTTTGTAAGAAAATTTTCTACAGAAAAATTTTTGATAAAAAAAACTTCCTATAGAAAAATTTTGGATAAAAAAATTTTCTATAGAAAAATTTTGGATAAAAAAATTTTCTATAGAAAAACTTTGGATATTAAAAATTTTCTATAGAAAAATTTTTGATAAAAAATTCGCTATAGAAATATTTTGGATAAGAAAATTTTTCTATAGAAATATTTTCGATAAGAAAATTTTCTATAGAAAAATTTTTGATACAAAAATTTTCTATGGAAAAATGTTTGATAAAATAATTTTCTATAGCAAAATGTTTGCTAAAAAAAATATAGAAAAATTTTCTATACCAAAATGTTTGATAAAAAATATAGAAAAATTTTTGACCAAAAAATTTTCTATAGAACAGTTTTTGATTAATAAATTTTCTTTGGAAAAATTTTTGATAAAAAAATTTTTTATAGAAAATTTTTTATGGAAAAATTTTTGATAAAACAATTTTTTATAGAAAAACGTTTGATAAAACAATTTTCTATAGAAAAATTTTTGATAAAAAAAAATTTTATAGAAAAATTTTTGATAAAAAAATTTTTATAGAAAAATTTTTGATAAGAAAATTTTCTATAGAAAAATTTTTGATAAAACAATTTTTTATAGAAAAATGTTTGATAAAACTATTTTCTATAGAAAAATGTTTGAAAAAAAATTATAGAAAACTTTTTGATAAAAAAAATTGTTCTATAGATAAATAAAAAAAATGGAATAGAATACTTTTTCTTTTTAAAACGTTAGAATTACACATTAAAAAAAACCTTTTTTAGTTAAAAGTATAAAAAACGGCAACTCTGCCGACTATTTTGTTGTTTTGTTGTCTTTGCGCCGACTTGTGCATTTTTACTGACGAATGGTTACCTAACAACCGTTCAGACCCATTCTTTTTTGACTGACATATGGGACAATAAATTGTGAAATCACACGATTGGCACATACAATATACCAATAATTAGTGCTTTGCGACAATCATGTGATTCTACATTTAGAACGGGGCTAATTTCCTTAATATTATTTAAAAAACCAATAGGGATATATTTTCTGAGTTCTTATGAAATTCTAAGACGATTACACAAAATTTCCTTTTTTTAATAAAAATTAAAAAGAACCGTAAAAAATGCATGGCGACAAAAATATCCCTACCCATCCCGATAACTTTAATTTTTGAATTCAAGACTTCAGGGTGTTTGTTGTTTTGAGTATGACAGCAAAACAAAATTAATGAAATATTTGAAAAATTGGTTTTAAAACAAAATTACAAAGGAATAAAAATAAAATTAAAGATGTCATTTGCAACTCTTGTCCACTTTGTCATGGATTTATCCAATAGACATTTCAAAGCATCCACTTTTGAAAACTTTCAAGCAATCATTTCAATTGCAGACTTTAGCAAAAGTTAAGAATAACAAAATAATAATTATATATTTGCCAATTTTAATTACTTGTATTTATCTTTAATTGTTTTTAAATAAGCCTTAACTATTGTTGAAAAGTTATTCAATTTACAATTTGCTTAAAAGATTTGAAAATGTTTTAAGCTTTTAAAATAAAACAAAAAAAAAATACTACAACAATACTTCATTGTTTTTGATTTAAATTTAAGCTACACAAGAGCTCTTCTATCTGTTTATATAGCTGTCCCCAGAGACCCATTTCCGAGGCATAACCAAGCCTTTGCTAAACATTTGTTAAAAGCTAATTTTTTGAAATTCTGTCTTTCTCTTTATAAGACCATCTGATTTTAAGTTTTTCTGCATTCACATAATGGTAAATGTCTACTTTATTGGCCACATGCCACATGTGTTGAAAAGTGGCATGAGGCCAAACATTTCACTATAAATATTTATTCATATTATTTCAGCGAATTTGTTTAATATAAAAACATAATGTAGAAAACAGGCATTTCTATTAGTATTGTCAGTTTGAATTTATTTGTTTATTTTAAAACAAATTAATTTCATATAGCCCAGTTCACAATCCATTACAAATTTCCTATAAAACTATTACATTTTTTGAAAATTTTTTGAAAAAATAGGAAATTTTTGAAAATTTCCTTTAAAAATAGGAAATTTTTTTTAAATTTCCTACAAAAATAGGAAATTTTTTGAAAATTTTCTATTAAACCAGAAAAAATTTTGAAAATTTCCTATAAAAATAGGAAATTTTTAAAAATTTCCTATAAAAACAGGAAAATTTTTGAAAATTTCCTATAAAAATAGGATTTTTTTAAAAAATTTCTTATTAAAATATGAATTTCCTATAAAAATAGGAATTTTTTTTTTAAATCTCCTGTAAAAATAGGAAATTTTTTAAAAATTTCCTATAAAAATAGAAAATTTTTTAAAAATTTCCTATAAAAATAGGAAATTTAAAAAAAAATCCTATAAAACTAAGGATTTTTTGAAAATTTCCTATAAAAAAGGAATTTTTTTGAAAATTTCCTATATAAATAGGAAAATTTTTGAAAATTTCCTATATAAATAGGAGAATTTTTGAAAATTTCCTTTAAAAATATGAAATTTTTTGAAAATTTCCTATAAAAATAGGAAATTTTTTAAAAATTTCCTATAAAAATAAGAAATTTTTTTTAAAATTTCCTATTAAATAATAAATAAATTGAAAATTTCCTATAGAAATACGAAATTTTTTTGATAATTTCCTATATAAATAGGAAAATTTTAGAAAATTTCCTTTAAAAATATGAAATTTTTTGAAAATTTCCGATAAAAATAGGAAATTTTTTGAAAATTTCCTATAAAAATAGAAAATTTTTTTAAAAATTTCTATAAAAAAGAATTTTTTGAAAATTTCCTATAAAAATAGGAATTTTTTTTGAAGATTTGCTATATAAATAGGAAATTTTTTAAAAATCTCCTATAAATAAAGGAAATTTTTTGAAAATTTTCTATAAAAACAGGAAAATTTTTTATAAAAATTGGAAATTTTTTGAAAATTTTTTTGATTTTTTTGAAAATTTCCTATAAAAATAGAATTTTTTTTTTGAAAATTTCCTATAAAAATAGAAGTTTTTATATAATAATTTCCTATTTTTTTGAAAATTTCCTATAAAAATAGAAATTTTTATATAATAATTTCCTATAAAAATAAATATATAAAAGTTTACTATAAAAATAGGAAATTTTTGAAAAATTTCTGTTCAAAGAAGTCTTTAATTATATTTTTATTCAAATTAACCCTTGCATACCCATAGGCTCAAAATGGTTCTAGTTTTAAACTGACAAATAACTACATATATATGTATAATATGCGTGCCAAAATATACTTCCAAAAGCTTCTTTCTGTAATATTTTTTTAGAAATTAACCCTCAAATAACCATGGGAAAATTTTATAAGAAATTTTTCATAAATTTACTTTTTATAGAAATTTTTAAAGAATTTACTTTTTATAGGACATTTTTCAAAAATTTACTTTTTGTAGAAAATTTTACAGGGAATTTTTAAAAATTTTGTTTGAAAAGTTTCTTATAAAAAGTAAATTTTCGAATAATTTCTTTAAAATTTCCTATAAAAATTAAATTTTTGAAAAATTTTCTATAAAAAGTAAATTTTTGAAAAATTTCCTATAAAAAGAAAATTTTTGAAAAATTTCCTATAAAAAGAAAATTTTTGGAAAATTTCCTATAAAAAGTAAATTTTTGAAAAATTTCCTATAAAAAGTAAATTATTGAAAAATTTCCTATAAAAAGTAAATTTTTGAAAAATTTCCTATAAAAAGTAAATTTTTGAAAAATTTCCTATAAAAAGTAAATTTTTGAAAAATTTCCTATAAAAAGTAAATTTTTGAAAAATTTCCTATAAAAAGTAAATTTTTGAAAAATTTCCTATAAAAAGTAAATTTTTGAAAAATTTCCTATAAAAAGTAAATTTTTGAAAAATTTCCTATAAAAAGTAAATTTTTGAAAAATTTCCTATAAAAAGTAAATTTTTGAAAAATTTCCTATATAAAGTAAATTTTTGAAAAATTTCCTATAAAAAGTAAATTTTTGAAAAATTTCCTATAAAAAGTAAATTTTTGAAAAATTTCCTAAAATTTTTAAAAAATTTCCTATAAAAAGTAAATTTTTGAAAAATGTCTCATAAAAAGAATATTTAAAAAAAAATTCTATTAAAAGTAAATTTATGAAAAATTTCTTATAAAAAGTAAATTTTTCCATGGTTATTGAAGGGTTAATTTCTAAAAACATATGACAGAAAGAGAAGCTTTTGCAAGTATATTTTAGCAGGCATATTATACATATATAAGTAGTTATTTGTCAGCTTAAGACTAGAACCATTTTGAGGCTATGGGTACGCAAGGGTTAATTTGTATAAAAATGTAATCAAAGGCTTCTTTGAACGATTTGTTGAATTTTCATTCAAATATAATAATAAAAACATGTAGTTTTTAGTACCTTTTTTGAAAAGAATTAATATTTTAAAAATTTTACTTTTGACCCGGGTAATAATAGGGTTAATGACAACCGATTTTAACCAAAGTTCACATATATATTTCCACCCATCGAAACAATAATAATTATAGTTCTGTTTATAAAAACTGGTGACAAATTGGGTTTTTGTCCAAATTTTGGAACTTTTTTTAAGTGTTTTCTATTTCGTTTAACAAAGTATTGAAAAAACCAAAAAAGCAGTTTTGAAAACTGTATGAAAAAAAAAAAATTTTTTTTCGTCCTATGCAAAAGTGTCTTAACGTTAGCCCATTGCAACAAAAATGGATATTTAAATATCTTAAGGTTTTAGAAAAGTAAAACCAGTCAAACTTTACTTTATTAAAAATAATAAATTTTTTTATTGCATATGTTCAGGAGCGTCTTCAAGGACGTAAAATATTTTGGGAAACCCTTAATAATTACGAAACCTTTCAACCGATATTAATGTCTTATATCTCGTTGGAAAGCTCATTTTGTTGTCTATAGCATGCTGTTAAAATATATTAAAAAACATATTCTGAGTAGAAACATTTTGAAGAAATCTAAAGTAACCCCTCAGTTTTCCCATATAACTGGGATGTCCAAACTTTGGCGTCAAGTCGGCACACATTCCCGATATCTAATCTGAATGAAACTTTGTATTTGGATTATTTAGGTCAAATGTAACAAATTTGGGGGGTACCTCTTTTTAAACAATGACTTTCAGTCTTTCTGGGATACTGTAATAGACATAAATATTATTACACCCTTCGCCACCATAGGTGGAAAGGGTATTATAAGTTTGTGCTGATGTATGTAATGCATAGAAATATTTGTCTTAGACCCACCTTTTAGTATACCAATAGGCTTAGAATCACTTTCTGAATCGATTAAGCGATGTCCGTCCGTCTGGCTGGACCCCAATATAAACCTTGTAATCAATTACAGGTCGCAGTTCTAAAGATAATTTGATGAAATTTGGCACAGATCATATTTTTAATATTTTTAATATTGGCTATTGAAATTAGTCAAAATCGGTCCATTATTTATAGTAAATCCCATAAGTCCCACTTCCCGAAATTGATATATTGGCCACAAATTTCAATATTTTCTCATGAAATTTAAAACAAATTCTGCTTATTTAAACTAAAATCACTGTACCAAATTTCGTTTAAAAACGGTCCACATTTGACCATAGCTCCCATACAAACTCTTCTTTAAAAACACACTAAATGAGACAAAAATCACTAAAACGCTCGTCAATCTGAAGATAATGAAAATTTTGAGTATATTTTTTTCACACATAAGCTTTGTAATCAATTTGCTAAATTTCGAGATAATCGGTCTACATTTGACCCTAGCTCCCATATAAGTCCAAATGACGGAAACAGCTTAAATATATAAATAAGTTTTGTGAAAATGTTTATATGATGGCAAAATTTAGCAAATAATTGTCTTTATACAGGAAAAATAACACCTTTGACCTTTGTGGTGAAGGGTATCGTATGTTCGGGCTTGACCGACTATAGCACTTTCTTACTTGTTTTTATTACTTCATATTCATTAATAGGGCAAACAAAGAATATGCATTTTTACAAGCGAATACAAACAACTCCAAATTCAGGCGAAACATCCAAGCCTTCGTAAAAAGAGGCTTTTTGGTATTTTCAACAAAAATCACAAAATTTTTCTTAAATTCCTTATCCTGATGCAACCAATTCGAAGAGAACAAAGCATAGGTCAAATTTTGAAATTCAATTTCCAAGACAGAACCAAAATAGGAAACTGGTAAAATGGCGGCCATTGTTGAAAAGAAATATGCGAGATTATAGAATAGCGAGAATAGATTTGTGGTAAGTTGGGCCAAAAATACAATTCCCGCACACATATTTATAATAGTAAAGACAATTTGAAAGAACATTGATAAAGAGATGACATCTTCCAGAGCACGGCGGTAACTGAACGATTTACAAAGATATTGATTTATTAATATTTATCTATAACAATTATTAATTTAGTTAAACTTACTGTAATAAATCTTTATGATCTTCTATACAATTTTGCAATTCTTTATTAATGTCTCTGTTTATCTGGCAATTGCCTTCTCCACCGAGTTTAGATACTCTCATACTTAAGGCTCGAACCTGGCCACCCAGCAAAGCCAAATTCATGGCTGTAAAATAATCACTGATAGTAGCTTGTATGACCAATAACATCAAACCGATTAATTGGAAAATAAGCGCTGCCAAATAGCTGACGGTACTAGCAAATGGATTAAAGGGGAAATAGGCCTCATACACTAAATGCCATCTGCCCATTAAACCATCAATTAGCAATGTCAATTGAGAGAACATAACCGTTCCACCGTAAAGAAAGATAAAAAATGTCACAGTGTAACGTATTTGCTTTAAAACTTTAAACTTATAATAGTTCGACTCGTCTCTAGCCAAACGTATGCGTTCGTGTTGTCGACTTATAATCTCGAATATTTCTGGTACACTTCTAAATTTTAGGCAAATCAAAACGGTTTTAGTCCAGCACACGAAAAATGAAGTTATTATAGCAATATTTGCTATGGCATCATACAAATTTATGCTTGTGGTAAGAACAAGAGCCATATGCAGCGGATAGATCAATGTCATGTAAGTGTTGATGAAAATCGAATAAGCGGTATAAAGTTGACTATATTTTTTTGTGGGCATTAAACCCAAAATTCGCCAACAAAAAAAATATACTTGAAATAGTTTTTCAGTTTGTGGAATTATAACCATTTTGTTGGGAGATACCTCTGTCACTTGTTTTTTATGAATGACTCGGAACGCAAAGAATTCTTTTCTTTTGTAAAGTGTTAAATTATGGTGTAATTTATTTTAATATTTAGCATAAATAATGGGAAATCAATTTAAATTAATAAGCATTTTAAATATCATGAGTCTATAAAAGCTGCGTCAATTACACAAGTTGACAATCAAAAATACAAAAATTTTTCTATAGAAAATTTTTTTATCAAAAATTTTTCCATAGAAAATTTTTTTATCAAAAATCTTTCCATAGAAAATTTTTTTATCAAAAATTTTTCCATAGAAAATTTTTTTATCAAAAATTTTTCCATAGAAAATTTTTTTATCAAAAATTTTTCTATAGAAAATTTTTTAATTAAAAATTTTCTATAGAAAATTTTTTTATCAAAAATTTTCTATAGAAAATTTTTTTTATCATTTTCTATAGAAAATTTTTTTATCAAAAATTTTCTATAGAAAATTTTTTTATCAAAAATTTTTCCATAGAAAATTTTTTTATCAAAAATTTTTCCATAGAAAATTATTAAAATTA
This sequence comes from Stomorhina lunata, assembly GCA_933228675.1. NCBI lineage: Eukaryota > Metazoa > Arthropoda > Insecta > Diptera > Rhiniidae > Stomorhina > Stomorhina lunata. The sequence goes on from OW121744.1 coordinate 42,547,769, forward strand.
TTATCAAAAATTTTCTATAGAAAATTTTTTTATCAAAAATTTTCTATAGAAAATTTTTTTATTAAAAATTTTCTATAGAAAATTTTTTTATTAAAAATTTTCTATAGAAAATTTTTTTAGCAAAAATTTTTTTATCAAAAATTTTCTATAGAAAATTTTTTTATCAAAAATTTTCTATAGAAAATTTTTTTATCAAAACTTTTTCTACAGAAAATTTTTTTATCAAAAATTTTTCTACAGCAAATTTTTTTTATCAAAAATGTTTCTACAGAAAATTTTTTTATCAAAAATTTTTCTATAGAATTTTTTTTTAAAGAAAGAGTATTCGCATTTGATCCCAAATATGTTACATTTATTTATTAATGTAACAGACCAATTTATTGATAAAAAGATAAAAAAATGTTCGTGGAGAAACCAAAATTCCTCGACGCGTTTCGATGGTTAGGCCATCTCTTCAGAAGGATTATCCCCAATTTAGACAGATCGAAAACCTCGCATTATTACTTATTTTACAAACAAAACCTTTAAGAATTATGTTCATAAACCATAAGTAAAAGCGTAGATTGGGGATAATCCTCCTGAAGAGATGACCTAACCAACCATCGAAATGAGTCGGGGAATTTTGGTTTCTCCGCAAACATTTTTTTTTGGCTTTTTATCAACAAATTGGTCTGTTACATTAATAAATAAATGTAACAAATTTGGGATCAAATGCGAATACTCTTTCTTTTTGATTAATATTTACATCTCGATTATTTTGTATTTTTTTTTATCAAAATTTTTCTGTAAATTTAGTGACATTTAAGGCATTTAAGTGTATTTTAGGTAGTGTTAAGCCTGTTTCCGTAAGTGTTTTGTATGTGAGCTATGGTGATATGTGAACTGATTTCGATGAAATTTTATATACTAGTGCTTATGTAAAACTTCTATATACCAAATTTTATCATCATGGCTGTTATGATTTGTCATTTATTAGCAAATAAGCGATTAGCCTAGACAATGTCATACAGGAGCTATGGGTTACTCGATTTTAATACCAAAATTTTCCAAGAAATGGGGAATATTTATGCCAAATTTCAGTGACCTATATCCTTTCGTAAAGGTTTTATCGTGCCGATAACAGTCAAACAGACAGACATACCAACAGACAGACGGACATCACTCAACCGTCTTAGAATTTCATAACGACTCAGAACATACTTTAATTTTGGTTTTTGAGCTAATATTAAGGAAATTACAAACAGAATGACAATCTTAATATACTCCCCATTCTTCTGGATAGTGGGTATAATAAAACTTAAATACAATGTATCAATACATAAATTATTGAATAGGGTTACAATTTTAAATAAATCCAAGAAAATAGTGCATGTGTATAAATCAGTGGGAATTTTGAACATAATATTGAAGGTCAATTCTTGTACTACAATTAGCGGTACAATTAATAAAATTACACCTTCCAACCTATTCCGTTATTTTACTTAATTGAAATCGAATCCTATATCTTTAATCATAACTAAGTACATAATTAACTTTATTTAATCAAAATACAGTTCAGCAATTAATCTTAATTACGGCATATTACTTTCGTTATACATAATTTATGATATCCTTTATTTAATATATGTTTTTTACCTGTACACAAATCGCATTCAATTCAAGCATTTATTATAACCTGTAATTATACCAAAAAAAATGAAATTAATTTACTAGTTATATCCTTAAAGTTAACTGAAATGTATACCTAAATTAAGACATTTATTTGGTATAATTATTATACCCTTTTGTATTAAAAATAATGCGGATATGGGGGTAATTTACAAAATAATTGATTAAGACTTATGAGCACTGTGAACTGTGACGAAATTTTACAAAACATATTCACTATTTACAAACTTTTCAAAACATGTTTTATAAAAATTTAATATTTAAAACTGTTTCATAAAATGATGAAGCAAAAGCGTGAATAAAGTCATATCATTCTTAAGATTTTCCCGCACATATTTTTCATAATTAAAAATTGTTTCGTTTATTAAATTTAAAAAATTTGTATACTATAGCCAAAAATATTCTGGTTCACTAATTTACCAGTCATTTAATCTAATTAAGATATTTCAAAGAAAATATTTTGCTTAAAGCAAATCATGTTTGACGTAAAGTATTTGGCATGTGCAAAGAGTAGCCGAGCAACGTTAATTGAAAAATATTCGCTAATAAAAATTTAAATCATAAAATACCTCAATATATGTATATTTTTCCTCTTTAAAGGAGAATTATGTAATTGGGAACGGAAAGAAAGAATTAAAGATAATTTTTGACTTTGTTTGTTTTTCAAGATAACGTCTCTAAAATAAGTCATTGGAACAAAATTCTAAGTGCCTATGAAATCCCGCGGAGGGAGAGAATTGTAATCTAGTATTTTAATATTAAAAACAGGAGTAGGTAGCCCACACCACCAGGAGCCGAAGACTTTTTGTTATATTAGTTAATATCACGATCAATAATAAAACTAGTGAAATGGGTATTTAAAAGCATTCAGTTGAGAAATGGATGTTAGCAAAGTCGTTTGGTGTCGCTTTGTTAAAGAAAATACAAAAACAAAATATACAAGAAACATAATCAAAATCCAATTCTATAGAAAATTTTTTAATAAAAAATGTTCTATAGAAGCATTTTTGATCATAAAATTTTTCATAGAAAATTTGTTGATAATTTTCTATATATTTAAAACATCAGGCGTGATTTACTGTTTTAGCAGATCCTGAAAAAATATTTTGCTACAAGTATTTTTGTAATATTTTTTTTGTATTATTTTGTTATCCTAAGAAATTTTTCATTAGTTTAATAAACAATATGGTATTGACAATAAACACTTTAAGTTTTTATCAGTAAATCTATTTCTTATGTGAAAAATTGTTCTTTACATCTAAGGACTCTACCTGGGGCACATTTGCCATACATATATAACATAGCTACTCGTCGACATTTTTTTGAGCCCGACATTCGTAATATCCCTAAAAAGGATATCGTATTTTGGTTCCAAGGTCCATTCCATCTTCCATCTTAACAATGTTTTTTTTTTAATGTTGATATGTAACAGTACAATGTTAACAGAGGCCCAATAGTTTAAATTTTGATCTCTGAATTTTTTACTGTTTTGTTTAATTTATCCATGTGAAATGAACTTGAATTAATTTTTTGGTTTGTTTGTTTTGTATATTAAAGCTTTATAGCAATAAAAATTTACTTTATTACAACAATTTTTTTACTTCTTTTTTGTACCCAACTTATTGGCAAATGTGCCCCATGGGTGGGGCACATTGGTCACTTTTAGTTAATTTGCTATTTTTTAAATTTAATACATAAAGGAAAGTCGTAGGCAATCTGAACCAACATATTTTAAAGCTAACATATATAGGTACCTATGAAGAACAAAAAAATTCTGATAACTCTCCCGGTAGGAAACCTAGAGCACTTAAAAAAAAAGTGGCAAATGCTCCCCCTTCTACCCTACTGCTTATGTAACCCAAAATCCCTACTAAAATCGGTTTACATTTGACGATGGCTTCCATACAAAATCTTCTGTCAAAATGCACTAAATGAGACAATACTCACTAAAAACTGTAATCAATTTGCCAAATTTCGAGATAATCGGTCCAAATTTGACGCTAGCTCTCATATAAATCCAAATGATGGAAACAGCTTAAATATGAAAGTTTTAAGAAATTGTTTGTATGATGGCAAAATTTAGCAAATATTTGTCTTTATACAGGAAAAAGAACACCTTTGACCTTAGTGGTGAAGGGTATCTTATGGTCGGTCTTAATCGACTACAGCACTTTCTGACTTGTTTATTTTTTTTTTTTGGTAAAATTCTCTACTTATTTTTAACATACGCTAATGTTAATTGCACATGCATTTTAAATGTGGGTAGAGCTTTGATGTTTTCATTCTTATTCGCTTTATTTTTTCTCTATATTCTTAAAAGAAAACAAGAAGTCCTGTCTAATTAGAGTTAGTTATACAGTTTATATTATGACAGTATATTTTTAGATATCATGTTGTTGTTTGTTTTAACCCATTTTCCTAACATTATGAGTTAGACATGCTATTTGTGAAATAAGCCAGCGTTTCCTAATCGGTCTTGCCTGATCGTTGACCCATTGCAATAATAAATCTCTATAATTGATTATCTCCTTATATTTGACCCTTCATACACATATTCAATATATTTTCTGCATTTCAAATAATTTTCATCACTTAATATAGGAAACTTTAAAATTTATATGCTTCTTACTTTCCTTACATATCCGTTTCTTGCAGTTCCTTTTGTTAGATGATACTTAATGTCCGACGTAGACAATAGAACACATTTTGCTTGTCTTCTCTGAGTGTAATTTTATTCATTCTCGTATTTGCATCTTTTGTTTAGCCAAGATATACATAATCTTTTGCTTCTTAAGTTATACGAGTATGTTTAAAATATATTTGTAGCTGCCGTTGTAGTTTAGTATTTAGTTTATGACCTGCATTATCCGGAGAAGATATGGATGTGGGAGATTCAGTAAATATACGAATTCATGACACCAAAGTCTGGTGCCACAGAGTGAGTACATAGAAAATACTACAATGAAAAGAATTTCTACACTTGTAATATTTTAAACAAAAAAGTTTATCTTTTCAATTGTCACTCCAAGGCATGAAGGAAGTACTTGTGGCGGATGTCTACAGAGTTATGATATAAAAGTAGGTAGTAAGTGGTTTTTGTCAACAGTTTCTGTTCCTATTCACACTTTAAGGAGTTTAGAAAGTTAGTCTATTTCGCCAAACCATGTAGTGCACAATGGGACAAAATCTAAGATTTTTGGAAATAAATTATTGTGAAACTATCATTTCAAGATATGTTTTATTAGGGTGTTCATTTTACTCGACTTTTAATTGTTTGAGTAATCAAATAACTTGAAAAAGGGGTTTTTTAATTACTCGGAAAATCGATAAATCGTTAAAAATTACTCGAGTTAATCGAGTAAAAAATTCATCTTAAAATTACTCGAGTAAGATTTTTCTGTAAGCTTTTTTATATATATTTTTAATACAAGAATTTTTTAATAACATTATAGTGCTTTATTAACAAAAAAGTTTAACAATTCGGAATAAAAAAGATAAAACAAAAATAAAAATAAATTATTTTACTTCTAAATATATATAAAAAGCAATCTTTCGATTTCATAGTTCCTGAGTTTGATCTAATAGATTAGTAGGCTCTACGACTACCTTTTACCTATGTTTACAATGGGATCTTCAGCTGGACTAAAGTAGGATCTACGATTACATTACGTCCTTTAACTGAACTATAGTAGGACATACTGTTACAATAGTAGGACCTACGATTACACAGGGATCTTTAACTAAACTATAGTAGTATCTACGAATACATTGAAGACTTCAACTGGACTATAGTAGGTTTTACGATTTCAATGGTACCTTCAACTAATCTATAACAGGAGCTACGATTACTTTAGGACCTTTAAATAAACAATAGTAGAAATTACGAATACATTGGATACCACAACAGGTCTATGGTAGACTAGGCTATTTATATCTGAAATTACATTTGGCCAACGTTTTTTACAAACTTAACAGTTAAGAAATACGCTGAGACAAATTTTCGTCGTTTTATTTTAAAAAAATACTTACAAAATTATTGAAATCATTTTACTCGAGTAACTCGATTACTCGTGGAAAATTGCTTCATTATCTTTATTTGAAATTAGCCATTTTATTTTGCTCGAGCGATTAATCGATTTTATTTTTCCGATTAATCGAGCAAACATAACTCGAGTACACACCCTAGTATTTATGCAACAAAATTAGATAACAATGCAAAGTTACTTTTACAAAAATTATTTGTTCAATTGTCTAAATAACTGAGATTTTTAACATTATTGAATGTAACTTCTGTTAAGCCATCAATATGCAGCTAATATTTGTATAGTATTCTACTAAGTAATACATTAAGCTTTACAATTTTTTACATATGAGCGCATAGCTAAGTAGAGCTCCTAACTAAAAGCCTTACCGAAGTTTTCACATGCACTAAAAACAACATTCAGAAGCTAAAATTTAAAATGCTTTAGGTAAGGTAAGGTTGAAAAGGTAATGCCAGGAAAGTGGCATCTTTACTGACCCTTTCGGAAAGTAAATAACAATAGCGGAAAGAGAAAGAGTGAGAAGAGTGAAGAAAGAAGTTTCTAGATAGTGTTAGAGAAAGGGAGTCGTAGAGAAGAGAAGTGTTGTCCAAAACGCTACCGTAGTCCCTGTATAAGACCTTCAACGTCAGTCAGTTCGCACTGCTGTATGTCGCCCAGTTTCTCGTGGAATCTATTACCTAGAAATTTAAGTCTCTGGTTTTGGAGCAGAGGACAATGGTAGAAGATGTGCTCGACCGTTTCGGAAGAATCCGCGTCCGAGCATGATCTGCAAATGTCCTGAATTGCTCCATCCCACCTATTAAGCCTAGAACTCAGGGCGCAGTGGCCAGTTAGAAAACCTATGCATTTCCTTAGACTGGTTCTTAGATCTAGCAAGAGCTTGGTCTTGCGTATATTTAAGTCGGGCTATAGGTCCTAGATATTGTGGAAGTGGCCAAGTTATGCCAGTTCTTGATTCAAGACTTAATACCCATTAAAAGGTGACATATAGGTGATGCTATCTCTGTCACCGCGAGCATCAGTTCCTGACGCAAGCCAAATCTTGCGATTTCATCAGCCTTCGATATCGCAATGACCAGACACCCAGGATAAGACCCTTTATGTATCTGACAAGCTGATGATAGCTAATCTACATGTCTTGACTAGTTTTGAGGTGATACTACATCCTTCCAGGGCTTTTAGAGCAGCCTGGCTGTCAACATAGATTGTCACCTCGCAGTCTACAGGAATGTTGTATGAAATAAGTTCAGTGGCTTTCAGAATGGCAAAGATTTCTGCCTGAAATACACTGCTCTCATCTCAAAGCCTGTAAGATTTCCTAATGTTCTGATTCTTTAAGAAGACACCAGCACCAGTGCCGATTTCCATTTTAGAGTCGTCTGTAAAGATCGAGTTCCCCTCAAAAAGGGATTGACGGTTGCCCCAGCTGGTTCTATCAGGAATAATAACCTCTGATACGGAACTGAACAGTTCCTTGACTAAGTAGTCAGATACAGTAGAACCTGATTCTAAGCAAGGGACGTTCGTTAGGTTCAGTATGCTAGTGTGACCTGCCTGCCTGTGCCTAAGTATGCCTGACTCATGCAGCCTTAATAGACATCTAGTTTCAGTTCCCTTTATGAATAGATCCAAAGGGAATAGAGGCAGCATCACGTCTATAGCTGCCTGAGGAGTGCTCCTTAGGGCACCAGTGCTGCCTATGCTACTACATCTTTTGTTCAAGATAAAGAAAGGAAACTTTATTTACCGCTTCCCACCATACTGCGCACCCGTATGTAACCATTCTTCGAGTGCTATAATTGATTATCCTGCTGTTGAGCATGGTTGTTACCCACTCCACCAGAAAACCCTGCACACCCATTTCTTTGAGTGCATTAAGAAATGGCGTCGATCGTGATATTATTGAAAGCTCCTTCGATATCTAAGAAAGCTACCAATGTGTACTCCCTGAAATCTAGCCCTTTTTCGATAAAACCAACCACATCATGAAGTGCACTCTCAACAGATTTACCCTTTAGGTAAGCATGCTGAGCGTTACTTATGATGCGTGTTTCTAACGAGTTCCTAAGATAGAGGTCAATCAGTCGCTCTAGTGTCTTCAGAAGAAAAGACGACAGGCTGATTGACCAAAAATCTTTTGGTTAAGAGTGGTATATAAATCAACCTAACCTCTCTTCATCCTCGTAGAATGAAGCCTTCAAGTAGACAGCTAACGTAAATGGAACGAAGAATTGACAGAGAATAGTCGGAGGAATTTTGAAGCATAGCAAGGATGATTCCATCCGGACTGGCCGATTTCTACGGCATGAACGTATTCACGGCCCATTTAAATCTCTCCTTAGCGACAATCCTATCTATCAAGATGTTCGTTCTTGCGTCCGATTCTATCGGTATGCTCGAGAAAGGATCTTGACTTCTGTTACCTGGGAAGTGAGTGTCAATGAGCAGATTAAGTCTATCCAGGTTCGATTCTGTCCATGAGCCGTCCGACTTCTGGATGAAACCAGGAACCACAGGGTTCTTGGATAACATCCTTCTTAATCTGGATAGCTCGTTTACAGTTTGGCCCTTCTCAGATCACTCAAAATGTTTTCACTAAAACCTAATTCGCTATTTATAAAATCGGAATCTACATCAAATTACCTTTCCAATAAGTTATATATATAAACATTTAAACATCGGTGTCAAATCAACTGTTAACGGTATGGAAGGCAGATTATAAGACTACACCAAAGTGTGAAGTGCTTGCGTGGCAATGGAGAAGTTTTTGGGAGTGATGATGTGTCAAAACGATAAGTCGCTTAAAAGTTATATATCATAAATAAGGTGTATTGTAGATAAAGAAATTGATGTTTAACAAATGTTTAAAAAAAATTCGTTAAAACTATAATAAGAAATAAGTCATATTTTAGTAAAACCTCTTTAATATTCAAAACTGCACTTAAAGCAAATGACGTCTATCATTCGAATTTCCTTTAAAAGAAACACAACCTTTAAAATTATCGTAAAATTTTATGAATGAACAGAGAAGTTTAATTGAAAATCACTTGATTGACGTCGTTGGTGGTGGTGGTTGCGCCGGTGCCGGCATTAAATCATAAGAATCGAAACACAACACGAATAAGATGTTAAAACAAAATGAATTTACAACGAAAAAAAAAATATAAAATATGCGCTTAAAAGCATTTGATTGGTGTGGCGCTGTTGGAAAAAAATAAATTTTTAAGACTTGGATAAAAAGTCAATTAATTTTGAAATAAATTAAGCGAAAAGTTGAAGAAAACAACTACTCAATATTCCATAAGTCTATGAACGAGTATGGTTGAATGATAAATGGATGGAAATAATGACAACGACAAAGACGACGACAGAATGTGACAATGTGATTACAAATGACCAATAATCAGGCATTAGGAATTGATTGATTTCTATTTTTCTACACAAATGGACAAGCGTAGAAAATTTTCCTAGACCGTCTTTTAAATCGGAAAGTTGGTCTTAAATGGACTAGTTTTGAAAAAAAATAAAAAAGTGACTTATTAATATCGAAATTCCGATAACATCACTATATGATTTTTAGGGTGCCCCTACCTTCAAAATATACGTGTTAAAACTTTAACAGCTGTCGGGCAATCAGTTTCTTAGATATAGCCTTTTAAGTGAGACCACTTTTGTTATTTTTGGCATTCACACATTATACTTTTGTCGAAAATCGCCTTTCCCAGTTTGTACTCCACTTTATTTCGCTGATACCAGAATTCCAAACTTTGAAAGATATTTTATTTTCATACAAAGACAATTTTTATACCCACCATCAAAATAATAGGGGGTATATTGAGATTGTCATTCCGTTTGTAATTTTCTTAATATTGCCTCAAATTGAAGTATATTCTGAATCCTTATGAAATTCTAAGACGATTGAGCGATGTCCGTCTGTCTGTCCGTCCGTCTGTCCGTATTTCTGTCTGTCTGTTGTCGGCACGATAAAACCTTAATGAAAGGATATAGGTCACTGAAATTTGGCATAAATATTCTTCTTGTAAAATTTTGGTATTGAAACCGGGCAAAATCGGTTCACATTTGACCATAGCTTCCGTATAACCACGTCTAAGCTAATCGCTTATTTGCTAATAAATGACAAATTATAACAGAAGTTTTACATAAGCACTAGGCATATCAAATTTCATCGAAATCGGTTCACCTTTAACCATAGCCCAAATTCCACCTGAAATACACTTAGATGCCAGTAAACAAGGAAGTCTAATATGAATGCCAGCCAGTGTGCAAAATTTTGTCTTAATCGGTCACCATTTGACCATAGCTCTAATATAAAAAACTTACGAAAATACAAAAATACAAAAAGAAACGGGGGTTTGTGTCCGTGTGTCCGTCAGATAAAAGCTCGATAGCTCCTTAACGAAAAAGGCTACAGCGACAAAATTTTACAAAAGTATTTTCGATATCTTGAAAAAGTTGTGTATTGAAAATGGACGAAGTCGATTCACATTAAGTTATAGCCCCCATATAACCCCGCCCCGGGAAACACATTAATGCCGATAAATTGAATACAATTGTAATAGCTATGACGACTAAATTTAGAATAGAGAAGTTTTATGCAAATATTGATCAGTATATAAATTTTTTAGGAATATGGACCGATTTAACTATAGCTTTCATATAAAAAATACTCCCAGAAACCAAAAAAAATGTAGCAAAGGTCAGTTAAAAGCTATTAAATTGGAAACTATAACAGCTATAACCACTAAATTTTGCAAGAATAAGCTCTATATAAATACCAGCTAGTGCGTAAAATCGGTCAACATTTGGCTATAATTAGTATATACATATTAGGGTGTTAATTTTACTCGACTTTTAATTGTTTGAGTAATCAAATAACTTGAAAATGGTGTTTTTTAATTACTCGGAAAATCGATTAATCGTTAAAAATTACTCGAGTTAATCGAGTAAAAAATTCATCTTAAAATTACTCGAGTAAGACTTTCCTGTAAGCTTTTTATATATATATTTTTAATATAAATTTTTTTTTAATAAAATTATAGTGCTTTATTAACAAAAAATTTTAACAATCAAAAACATAAACAAAAATAAAAAAAATATTTTTAATACACATTGACATTTGTAACATATTGTCACCCTAAATATTTTAAGAGAATTTATTTTACTTCTAAATATATATAAAAAGCAATCTTTCGATTTCATAGCTCCTGAGTTTGGTCTAATAGATTAGTAGGCTCTACGACTACCTTTTACCTATGTTTGCAATGGGATCTTCAACTGGACCAAAGTAGGATCTACGATTAGATTGCGTCCTTTAACTGAACTATAGTAGGACGTACTGTTACTATAGTAGGACCTACGATTACACAGGGATCTTTAACTAAACTATAGTAGTATCTACGAATACATTGGAGACTTCAACTGGACTATAGTAGGTTTTATGATTGCAATGGTACCTTCAACTAATCTATAACAGAAGCTATAATTACATTAGGACCTTTAAATAAAGAATAGTATAAATTACGAATACATTGGATACCACAACAGGTCTATGGTAGACTAGGCTATTAATATCTGAAATTACATTGACTTTATATATACTATGGACTTTATACATACAATGGACTATATACAAACAATGGACTATATTACGAGTTGTAATTTACAAGTCTCGATTGTTGCTTAGAATTGACAATGTTAAAATCTACGATTATTTCATAAATGGAAAATTAACTATATTAAAACCCTCGATTATTGTTTTAAATTAACTATAGTAGAAGCATCAATTATTGCTTAAAATGGACCATAGAACGGTAGATAATTGATTTAAGTGGTCTTCATTTGAACCCTTGATTATTGCATAAAATGGAATACGAGTATATCATTAGTTGCAGCAAATAGTCGTTTTATTTTAAAAAAATACTTACAAAATTATCGAAATAATTTTACTCGTGTAACTCGATTACTCGTGGAAAATTACTCAAATAAATCTTTATTTGAAATTAGCAATTTTATTTTACTAGAGCGATTAATCGATTTTTTTCCCGATTAATCGAGCAAACATAATTCGAGTAAACACCCTAATACATATATATAACATCCCCTTTTTATGTCTACAATCAAAAAGATTCGAAGGTACAAACAACATATTAAGATTGCACCAGTGTCCAGTCCCAATGTACTCTTAAATGTTTAAATATAAAGCTACTGCAACCGAATTAAGTCCAAATATTTTACCAACAATACCAACTAGAGTAACAACTTTTTTTCTAATTTGGTCTACATTTTGAATTAGCTGCACCCTAGTAGATATATGAGATATGTTTCTAAATTTAATACAACTTTATGGTAGGTATATAAAATTCGACACAGCCGAATATAACACTCTTACTTGTTATCATTTGAGTGAGCCCTACTACTTTGCAACTTACTACAAATTGTTTGCTTTTAAACAGATTTCTAAAATTTCCATTACATTTAAAGAATTTGTTGATTTTTTTTTTTTCATAAACGTATTTTGACAAATGAAACCTTGTTCAAATGACTGAGTACACACAATATCCGTGCAGAAATTTGAAAGTGATTTATCTGCAGATGACAGCCTTGAAGTGGCTCAAGGGGAAATGCCATTGTAAAAGTGTATACCTTATATAATATATAAGTATATGTCTGTATACCTTACAAAATACTTCAAGTACTTAAGTAAGTATGTTTGTATTTTTTTCTTTTCATTTTAGCAAAAATAGAAAATTCTGGATAGTCAAGGGACATTTTTTTACAGTTGGTCAAGAGCGAAGTGGAAAATGCTTTGGGCAAGTGTTAAATGTATTAACAAATGGCAAAAGGGTAAATTTAGAATTTTACGAGGGTTAATATTTGTGTGTTCGAAACGTTTTTAAAGTAAAGTTTGACAATATTAGAATGTTTTGACATGAGAACGCGATTGAAATAATTTGAAAAATTCTTGTCGATGAAAAAAAATATTAGTCTTGATCTAATCAAGCTACACACAAGTCAAGTTTTATTAAAGACCCATAGTGGTTTATGGACGCTTATTTGAATGAAATTTGGCATGGTGGTAGTCAAGGAGTATTCGAGTTGATTTTCAAAAGCACTGGTCCATGAGGGGTCGGGAGAGTGATTGATGGACCTTCAAAGTTGGTCACCTCGGGTGTTCCACTTTTTTTAAAATTCGTCAAAAAACCATTTATAAATACTTAAGTTGTCCTTGAGAAGATCTACAGAAAATACGCTAACATGTGTAGGTTATCTCTTTTGGGTTTCGAGATATTTGGGTAAAAAGGAATTTTTGGGTTGATTTTTTACCTATTTTTTAAGCTTTTTTTGATCTGGTGGACGCATCTGAATATAAGAATATTCCTTAAATTTGTAATAAATTTCTGAATAATTTTTGTGCAAGTGGGTTATAGATATCTTCTTTGATTTAGAAGTTAAAAATATTCAAAGTTGAAACTTAAAAAAAAATTCGCTTTTTTTTGAGTTTTTCACTAATAAAAAAATATTTTCTTAAGAAACATAAAAAGATTTTTAAAGTTTAAAAAAAAAACATAATAAGAATGTGTATAAAATAAATTTCTTGCTAATTGGACTATGGGTCCTCACACATGCCCTCCCAAAAAAATGCCAATTTGTAAAAAAAAAATTAGTTTAAACAAAAATTTCTCAAAAGGCCAAGCACCGATTTGAAAAAAATTATAATGTTTATATTTTTTGACATATCTGTTATTTATTAAAAAGTTTTTTCTGAAACGCGCTGCAAATAGAGCCAGTGTTGCAATATTTGTAAAAAAAACTCATTTTTTGAAACCCCTTTTTCCCGAGTTGGGAATTGGAGAATTTTTTAGTTAAAATTGGGAGTTTTTTTAGTCTATTGCTTTTAGACCTTAATGGTCTACATAACTACAAAATTTCATTGTGATATCTTTATCCATGTCATTTCTACAAAATATCAAATATTGAAATTATTTTCCTTAAAAAAGTAGAAAAGTAATATTTTTTTGTTTTACGATACTGGTCTTTCCCGATCCAATGGTCTGGTCTTTCCCGATCCAATGGTACTAAACACGTATATCAAGCTTTAATACATAGCCTTTAAAAGCTCTGACGCCCAAAACTGGTTGTTGTTGAGAAGAACCTTGATAATGTGTATGAACAGATACTACAAGATCGTGAGATTAGGGCAACCTAAAATTACTGGGACCATCGTACATTGAATATTGAATAAACATTTGTTGGAGGTCTTTGAGAAAATAAGAAAAGATGAAAGCTCGATCACATCATGAAACTTTAAGAGCAATAAATCAGTCATAAACTATAAAGTGCTAATTTCTTACCTTAGACTTTATATTTTTCCAAACATACAAATAAATTGAGAGGTCATTGTTTTTCGACACCTGCTACAGTTGGTGATTGTTTTTTTGACAATATTTATTTGTTTTTTAATTCTCATAACATAAAAATAACAGTATAGCGGTCCAGTAGAAATTCACATCTGTTCAAATAATGCAACGCGGTAAAAGTATTGTCTCTCGGTGGTCTTTAATGAACTGTGCAACAACAAACATCGGTAAAAAATATTTTGTTATTTTTAAGTAATTTTCGGCAGTAGGTCTGAAACGGGAACTTAGGTCAAATATGGACCGATTATTGCAAAATTAATATTACAGTTAAGGATATATTTAATATCTTTAGAAAATCCTATTGAAATGTATGTGAGATTTTATATGCGGAGCCAATTCAATAAGTCCGCGTTTTTTTCACAGGTTTTTGGAATCTCTTCGATAAAACTATTCTATATATTCTCATTTTGTATCCTATATCTTTTATCGTTTAGATTTTATAGGCTCCCAAAGTAGGACGTCTCGAATATTTTTGTGAAAAATTGGCAATGTTTACGACTCAATTACTTCTGAACGCGTTGTCAACTTTTAGAAAATTTTACATCGTTAGAAAGGATTTAAATTCTGACTACGCGTTCAGAAGTTATTGGGTCGTAAACATTTCAAATTTTTACAAAAGACGTCCAACTTTGGGAACATGTATAATAGAAACCATGTACGGTAGGGAGCTAGTTTTGACGCCATGTATTCCGCTACTAAGAGTATTATATACGACCAAAATCTTTATAATATCTAAGCTGGTCATATAATGGAGTGGGACAAAAAATTTAAAAGAAACTAAACAAAACATAAATTTATTTTTTAATAATAAATTTATCTTAACACTTAGACCACACTTATATGAAGAATTACAGTCTTAAGCATAAAATTCAAAGGTGTAAACCTTCTTTTGACTCTGACTGTATGTATCTCTTGTGAAAAATATGATTTGTTGAAATCATCAAAATAGAAATTTGTTGGGAAATGATTTCGTTGTTGGAAACCAATCTCTTTCCATAGAGCAATTCCTTGAAGTTTCGGAGCCAGAAACAGTCTCTCAAGGCTTAGTACGAAGAAAATGGCGGATTAGGGGGTAACTCGTAGCCAATTCATGGATTTTTGCATAAGAAATGCACATCCTTGTACTTTCCACTTGAAAAAGATCTTTTTTTGGCTAAATGCTGTCGGTTTTTCCTCATTAAATGGATACAATAAGCTGGTATAAGATTCGCTCATTTATTTATTTTTTTTTTTTTTTTCTATCTTAAGGTAGGCAATGTGGACTTTACCCCGTGCATTCCAAAAATGGTTGCCATAACTTTATTGGTTGACAGTCCAATCTTTACCTTCTTTGGGGCCGATTTACCCCGACAAATTCCCTGTTTGGTCATCTGTAAGTTGTGGTAGAACAACCCTTTGCCCACGGTTTCAATATCCTACCTATCGGCTAAATATACATCGTGAATTTTTTTCGTTTATTATACCCTTCACCACCATAGGTGGAAAGGGTATTATAAGTTTGTGCTGATGTATGTAACACATGGAAATAATTGTCTTAGGCCCACCTTTTAGTATACCAATAGGCTTAGAATCACTTTCTGAGTCGATTAAGCGATGTCCGTCCGTCTGGCTGGCTGGACCCCCATGTAAACCTTGTAATCAAACTACAGGTCGCAATTCTAAAGATAATTTGATGAAATTTGGCACAGATCATTTTTTTGATAATGGGACTATGTCTATTGAAATTCGTCAAAATCGGTCCATTATTTATTGTACCTCCCATAGGTACCACTTCCCGGAATTGATATATTGGCCACAATTATCAATATTTGTTCATGAAATTTAAATAAAATACTGCTTATGTCAACTAAAATCACTGTACCAAATTTCGTTAAAATCGGTCCACATTTGATCATAGCTCCCATACAAACTCTTCTTTAAAAACGCACTAAATGAGACAAAAAATCGCCAAAACGCTCGTAAATCTAAAGATAATCAAAATTTTGAGTTTATTTTTTGCATACATAATTTTTGTAACAACTGTAATCAATTTGCCAAATTTCAAGATAATCGGTTCACATTTGACCCTAGCTCTCATATAAGTTCAAATGACGGAAACAGGTTAAATATGTAAGATTTCAGGAAATTTTTGTATGATGGGAAAATTTAGCAAATATTTGTCTTTATACAGGAAAAATAACACCTTTGACCTTAGTGGTGAAGGGTATCGTATGGTCGGACTTGACCGACTATAGCGCTTTTTTACTTGTTTTTTACATACATTTTTGTAACAACTGTAAACAATTTGCCAAATTTCGAGATAATTGGTCCACATTTGACCCTAGCCTAAGTCCAAATGTCGGAAGCAGCTTAAATATAAAAGTTTTGAGAAAATGTTTGTATGATGGCAAAATTTAGCAAATATTTGTCTTTATACAGAAAAAATAACACTTTTGACCTAAGTGGTGAAGGGTATCGTATGGTCGGGCTTGACCGACTATAGAACTTTCTTACTTGTTTCTGATGTTGAAGTGCTTGTCAAAATTTAGAATATGTTTCCTAATTATGGAAATGGATATTGCATAGTCCCAATAAAATATAGCCTTGTTATGAGCGATTTTAATAAGTAGGCAGGAAATTAAGAGAGCGGACTTGTTGACCCGAACTAGTATTTATAATGTAGAATCCGATTTCATAAAAAGCGTATCAGGTTTTAGTGAAAACATTTGAAATTGTAGCTCCTAAATGTTGTTTTGTATGTTGTATCGAAGACCTCGATCAATTTCTTTATAAGCTCATTGACATATGCTAACAAATTAAAACCATCTATTAAGGTAAGGTCTACCTAAAAATCATATATATTTAATACTAGCAGCGCCACCTATACGTTAGCTCATTATTTGTTATATATGCTGGCATGTCACATACACATTTCTTTAAAAAGTTCACTTAAAAGTAGGTAACAATTGTGGGTTTATCTCTGTTACATTTAGCACAATCTCACTATAACACAATAATTTAATTGTCATAAATTACAAATAAATAAAAGCCATCCTTTTGCCAACATTTTGCAAAAACATTTACCACACATAAAACTTTATTACTTACTAATGGTTAAACTGTGAATTGAATACGAAATGTACAAAATAATGTATAAATAATAATAAAAGGAGGGAAAAATGATATCACCTGCATGTGACATAAATCATCATTAAAATATAAATAATTTTTGTTGCTAAATATGTATTTCTGGGTAACGACTACGTCTTAGCCCATATCCCAGGCACATGAAATCACAAACCACAAAAACATCAACATATCAACATTCTTGCCAGCTCAGACTTTGGCTTAGGTTGTTAAGGTAATAGCTCGGTTGTTGCTTTAGTGTCTGTACCAACCTTAAATGTTAATATTATTGGCCACTTGCGACACATGTTGTTCAGACTAACACGTGACTTACTGAACTAGAGCCAGCGCAAAAAAAAGTCACCAAGTTTAAGACACGCAATATCGTAAGACAACACAAAAAAATTTTAAAAAGAGTAGGAAGAAATCTTGATAAATTTTTCTAAAGAAAAATATTTTGTTTTTTCCTAACAAGAGCTAAGACTTAAACAAGTTTTAAAAACCATAAACGACCAATAAAAATAAATAATGATGTGGCTTATTAAATTGAAAATACATAATAAATTTATGAATAATTACTTTCTTGTCTTCTGATCAGGAAACATAATTAACTACAGGTTTTAGGTTTATACACACCCATTTGAAGTCAATGCAAAGTCAATGTGTATTTAGGTGTAATATTGGGAACTTTAATTGGTACGATACTTTTTTTTTGCTAAAGAAGCATCTTCCAAACTTTGATCAAAGTCATCATGGGCAAATATACGAGGGGTTATATTTGTATTTGTCAATAGCTAAAATGTGGTAATACCATCGTAAAGTTAGACATTGTTATACAGACCATCAAAAAGAATGGGGGGTATATTGAGACTGTCATTACCTTTGTAATTTCGTTAATATTGGCTCAAAACCCAAAATTGAGGTATATTCTGATTCGTTATGAAATTCTAAGACGATTGAGCTGTCTGTTATCGGCACGATAAAACCTTAACCAAAGGATATAGGTCACTAAAATTTGGCATAAATATTCTTCATTTCTTGAAAAATTTTGCTATTGAAATCGGGCAAAATCGGTTCACATTTGACCATAGCTCCGGTATAACCTCGTCTAGACTAATTGCTTATTTGTTAATAAATGACAAATTATAACAGCTATGATGATAAAATTTGTTGTGTAGAAGTTTTACATAAGCACCGAAATCGGTTCAACCATAGCTACCATACAAAAAACTTACGGAAACAACCAAAAATCCACCTGAATTACACTTAAATGCTAATAAATGATAAATTTGGCCACTAAATTTAGCACAAGGAAGTCTTATGTGAATGCCAACCAGTGTCACAATCGGTCACCATTTGACCATAGCTCCCATATAAAAAACTTACGGAAACACAAAAATACAAAAAGAAAATGTACCCAGTAAAACTTTTCATTACCAAATAATGAGTTAAACAGTTAAACTATTGAACACGAACTACTTACTCATTCGCTGTTTAAGTCATTACATTAACATGGGGATGTCATTGGAGGCAAGTACTTACCAATTGCAGAAAAGTAATGACTTGGGTAAGCAATTTGAAAGCAACAACAACAACAGCAACAACTTTTTTGTTGTTGTTTTATTAAAAACATATATTTTTAAACGAAATACAAAATTTTTTTTATGATCCCATGGGGGCTCGAACCCATACCCTCCGACTGCTAGGCAGAGACTCTTCCACTGAGCTACTTCATATGTTGAAAACTTAGCAGCTTATAATTAATATAAACAATTTTTATTTTTAGATCCAAAATCATGTGAAAATAACTTTGTTTTTCCCTGCTTTTTTTGCTTTGTTGTAATTTTTGGAAAAAATAGTTTTATACGATTTTTTTTAATTATTTTAAAACTTTTTTAAAATTATTTTAAAACTTAAACAATTTAAATCTTCTTTTTTGTATAAGTTTTTACATAAGATTGACTCTTACTTACTTAAATGTTACAACCTGTTAAGGTCAAAGTCCGAGCATATTTTAGAATTCCATGGATTTCGATCTTGTGCGAATATTCTCCAATTTTATAGGCCAAGCTTTGAAAAATGTTCCTCTACTTGGTCTTTCTATCGAAGTTTCGGACATCCTCTTCTAATATTAGGTAGTGGGACATTTCAATTCTAATTTTATCCTCTTCATTGTATTTTTTTCAAGAGAGGGTTACTAGCCCGTAATCCTAATCCATTTTTATCGATCTTATGGGACAACTCTCGGAACATGTTAACTCACAATATTAATGGGTGTTAAATTAGCTCCCCGGGTGATACCATGAGGAGGTGTGTGTCCACAGTTGAGATGAAGGATGACCCAGATAAGTTGGGCTTACCAAGTTAAGACCAATTAGAATCGTGTTTGGTATTCAACATCCCCTACATAATCAAAATTGACTCATGATGGTATTTTTTCATTAACGTGAGTTAGTTTTACAATTCTTTTTTACAGAAGATAATATTTAAGTTCTTAAAATTCAAAAATCATTTAAAAAGACTCTTTTAATAAAAAAAAAAAACTAAAAAAAATTGTTGCCCTTGGTGGGATTTGAACCGGGGCAATTCAGTTTAAATTACCATCTTAATTACAAATAAGTAATTCTGTAATAACTTATTATTTATTCGGATGGTATGTTGTTGTCGTTACAAGGTAACCAGTTATCAGAGTACTTGCCATTACCAAAGTTTTG
The DNA here is from genome assembly GCA_933228675.1 of Stomorhina lunata. Taxonomy (NCBI): domain Eukaryota; kingdom Metazoa; phylum Arthropoda; class Insecta; order Diptera; family Rhiniidae; genus Stomorhina; species Stomorhina lunata. Next base: position 42,567,737 of record OW121744.1, read on the forward strand.
CTGGGGTAGTTTATGTCCGTCTGTCCGTCAGATAAAAGCGCTATAGCTCCTTAGCTACAAGAGCTAGAAATACAAAATTTTAAAAGTTGTGTACTGAAAATGTTCGAAATCGGTTCACATTTTCCCGCCCCGGGAAACACATTAATGCTGATAAATTGAACACAATTGTAATAGCTATGACGACTAAATTTAAAATAGAGAAGCTTTATGCAACTGCTAGTCAGTATATCAAATTTTATAGGAATCGGTCCATATATGACTATAGCTTTCATATAAAAACACTCCCGGAAACCAAAAAAAATGTAGCAAAGGCCAGTTAAAACTACTAAGTTAGAAATTATGACAGCTATGGCCACTTAATTTAGCAAGAATAAGCTTTATATAAATACCAACCAGTGTGTAAAATTTTGTTACAATCGGTCAACATTTGGCTATAGTTCATATATATATATTTTTTTATCTGCAATCAAAAAGATTCGGAGGTACAAGCAACATATTAAAATTGCACCAATGTCCAAACTATATATACGGTAGATGCCTAACAAAATATATCAGGTAGTATTACTACCAACATGTTTATCCATATTAAGTATTAAGCTCAACGAAAAGTTTTTAACAACTTTTTAATGTAAAACCATACCAGGTTACTATACCGAATTTTGTTCAAAGTAAATACTAGGGAAACCACTTACATACTTTTAAATGTTGAACTCTCTACAACTAAAGACTTGTAAACAGCCCTAAATATTCATGGTTAACCAGTCTAAATATTTAACTAACTGATATATTGTTCCTCTACAAATAACGAGAAAGCATGCCTTGCAGCGAGAACATACAAAAATCCAAAATAATGTTAACCTTTCTCTCAGATTTGACCTTAGCAATACCCACCTTTATAGTTAGACAAGAAGTTATTTGAGGAAAGTTTTAAAGTAGAAACTGTGTGAAAATTCCTTTGGGAAAACTTAAATCGATAGAGCCCTTTATTTTATGAAAGAAGCAGCGATTATAATCAGGTGTTGCCAAGTAAAGCTTAGTGTAACTTCAATAGATTGCGAGACTGAGGATTTGTAAACGAGCCTAAATTTCCCTACGCGGCCCAAACAATACAACAATCCTTACTAAGTGCAATATATAAATATTAATGGCCCTTTTAAGCATAAACACCTGGAAAATCTGAACTAATATATATACAGAGGAGGTACTCTGATCCAGTTGATGGATGTTCTTGACAAACATAAATATAATGTAACTGTCGATGAAGTCTGATGAAATGGCTACTCCATCACAAAGGCATCAAGAGATGACCTGCCATTAGAGTAGACATGAATGTGGATGCGGACTTAAGGTTAGCAAAAAAATTTGAAATATAGTTTTCAGGCTGAGCCCAGAAAACGAAAGGTTAGAGGCAATACGCGTCGAAGCTAAGTACTTTTTTCTGAGTATAATTTGTGCTCACGCAGCTATAGAGGAAAAAGGAAGCCTTAAAGCAATAATGTATAATTTTAAAGCAAAAATAGAACGGAAAAATTTCTTTGAGTCCACTGTTAGTAAGTTAAGACTCCATAATGTAACGACTGACAACGGTAAGAGATTGATCTCCTTTGTCGCGGTATTGAAATTCAAAAAATCAGGTAAACTATGTATTTATATTGAAGTTGACCGAAGACACTCATTAAGTGTGTGAGATAAATTCGAGGAACCAATATAAACTCCGGCAATTGCCTTGTCACAGCTAAGGTGAGGACGTGTTTGAGTGCGTCGCGAGAGAAAATATTTCTGATTTTAATGACATTTGAGTCCCGATTGGTCTTAACTTAGTAAGCCCATACTTATCTTGGTTATCCCTCATCGCAGCTGTGAACACCGGCAACATTGTGGTATCACCCGGGAATCCACGTAAACACCCTTTAATGTAGTGAGCTAACATGTGCCGCGAGTTTTTCCATAATAACGATAAAAATTTGAGTTAGGACGTCGAGCTAGTAACCCACTCCTGGAAAAAACAATTAGTATGAAAAAGATAAAAAGAGAATAAATGCGTGTATGGAATTCTAAAATGTGCTCGGCCTTTGACCTTAACAGCTTAGGCCATTAATGTAAGTAAATAACGACATTTGCACTCAATGGCAATATGTTTCTAACATCATAAGGACTGCTGCTAAAGCTGCACAAAGGTTCCTTACTCCTCTTTCCAAATTTTCTTGTATGACGAGGGGTGTATCGGGATACAAGAAGACAATTGACAGACATGCGTTTAAAGAAATTGAGATATAGTAGAAATGAAGTGCGCAAATTTTACCATAAAGTCAGCCAGCAGATGATTTTGGCAATTGAATTTTATCCTACAAAGACGACAAAGAAAGGAGGACTTTTGCAAATTGTTGGTTTTAAGCGAAAGCGAACAATTTGAAAATAAATCAATGATTATATATTCACTACCCAACCAAAATTAGGATAGAATAGGATTCCAATGCACAAAGAAGGCGATAAAACCGTATGTGCCTCTAAGTAATGCGTATAAAATTCTATTGACCCAAAGTTAACGAAATAATTGAGACTCATTAATGTGACTTTAGACCGGAGCCGTCCAGCTCTACACCACAATGTGCGAACTTTTAAAAAGAGCTTTTACACGAACACACTATGTATGAGCGAGATGCATCTATGTTTGTTCCGCTTACACTTACATACAATTGTGTTTGCAAGGTCAGTACTTCTTTTTTACAGTCAGTCAGTCGATTATATGAAGAATGCTCGAATGCATGAAGAAAACAGTAAATCTTTTTACACTGACCGTAAGAGCTTTCAAAGCTGTTAACAACAAGTGCAAACAATAATGTATGTGTTTTTGGACAGGTCTACTTTAGACCAACAATAACAAGAATTTACATTAAATTCGTACTTAAGAAAATACAAACAAAAATGCATACGAAACTAACAAAACATACAACAAATACAAGCTCATAGCACATTCCCATTTTAAGAGAGAGCATTCTCATTTAAAAACTCGTTTCGTTTAGTCAACCTTGCTTTAGATCAGCGAAGGGCACGATTTCCGATTTCCTATAACCGGAGATAGGAGTTGTTGTCATACACATTGTAAATGTGTTGCCCATTACTGCTTTATACTATTAAAATTTAAGTACCACTAACCAGATCTTTACACTACGTCAAATCCTCGGGACTACAAAGTTTTTTTTGTGAGCCCGATACACAGGGTATTTAAAGCAACGTCTGAGTTAGGCATCCCAACGAAGGTTAAAAGATTGTGCATTGTTACTTTAACTGATACAACCTCATCAGTTAAAGTAGGTAAGAACCTATCAGAGCCTTTCATAGCTAAACTGGGATACATGTAAGGCTATAGTTTATCATGAGATCTTATCAACATTTTTTTACGGAATATCCCGCGGGATGTTGTTGCAGAACATAAATAGTACCCTCGTATTGAAAACCCGCATTAATTATATCGACCTAAAACTTGCACAGATCAGTAAATCAATACTGAAATATACTCTTTCTATTCTGTTGTTTGACTTTTGAAACACAATTAATGAAGGGTACGTAGGGGCCCTATGCTTCACTGGGAGTCAAGGATAACAGAAGAAGTACCTGGTAGACCGAGCCTTGCTCGGAGCTTTATGATAAGCATTTTGAGGAAAATTTTAAAGTTTTTATATATTTTATATTATAAAGTGCTAAAATAAATTAAGATGAAAGACATTGTAGAAATATTCAGTTAATTTTGAATTATTTGATTTATTTTGTCCGACCAACACATAGTTTGCATAGTTTACAGTTTAACTCATTTTGAATAATTTTGGAAATTATTCATATCAACAGAAACCTCTGTCGACTCATGCGCAACAACTTTGCTAAAGAGTATAGTCTGATCAAATGCACAGTTTACGATTTAATTCATTTTGAGTAGTTTTCTGTGGCGCCACCTTTCGGAATTTGCTTATTCCAATTCATAAAACTTCTTCGGCTTATCCGTAACAACTTTGCTGAAGATTATAGCATGATTAAATGTACAGCATACGATTAAATTGACTTTGAGTAAATTTCAGTAGCGCCACCTGTCGAAATTTCTTCATACCAACTAAGAAACCTTCGTCGGCTCATGTGCTACAACTTTGCTAAAGATTGTAGCATGATTAAATGTACAGATTACGATTAAATTGACTTTGAGTAAGTTTCTGTAGCGCCACCTGTCGGAAATTATTCATACCAACTAAAAAGTCTTCGTCGGCTCATGCGCTACAACTTTGCTACAGATCATAGCATGATCAAATGTACAGTTTACGATTTAATTAATTTTTAGTAATTTTCAGTGGCGCCATCTGTCGGAAATTAGTCATATCAACTTTAAAACCTACGCCGGCTTATCCGCAACATCTTCGCTAAAGAGCATAACACAATCCAATTCACAGTTTACTATTCTATAAAGAACATACATACAGACAAATATTCATTTGTTTAAAATAATACTAATTTTTCCCCCTTTTTATTCCCTAATTTCTAAAAGTTCCATATGTATATTTGGTACTTTTTTGGTGCCAATTGAATTCGGTACATTTTTTTAAAACGCATTTAACATAATGTATAATGTTCCTATTCATATTACTTTGGACATGTTAAGTTATCATTTTATCCCTTTTTTACCCATTTTGGCTCCAAAATCAAAAAAGTACCAAATACGTGTTTCATGTTTTTTTTACATCTATTGATTGCAGTACCAAGTTTCTTTCTATATTCTTTAGTTTAAAATATAAGAGTGGGTTAAAAAGGTGCCAAAAAAAACTATTTTCACCCTTTTTTACCCCCTATCGGACATAGTTTCAAAAAAGTACGAAACACCTGTCCGCTTATTTTCAAACGTAATTAACAAACGTAATTTTAATTTTGTTTCTATACCTATTACTTTAGGAGACATAGCGTTTTCGATTTTTTCCCCTTTTTACCCGTTTTTACCCTCTAAGAGGTAAAAGTTCCAAAAGTCCCTTCTTCTTCGACCTATACATCAAAAAAGATACCCACTGTCCAAATTTTATCAAAATCGTTAGAGCCGTTTTCGAGATAGCCATTCTATATATATATATATATATATATATATATATATATATATATGTATATATATATATATATATATATATATATATATATATATATATATATATATACAATTATTGCTCGTTTAAGAATATAAGATATAGGGGGTCTCCCACACTAATTCCTTTTAAAATATAAAATTTTTTGCCTTAAGTTGTTTTAAAAGAGGAAATTATTTTAATTTTTTCATATCATAATTTTGTTAACAAATGTTTTAAAATTGTATAACTGGGATATAGGACATGCATTAAAAAAGAAAGGGTAAATCCATTCACGGTATGCATCGTCCCAACGAAACATGTCACACTATGTCATGTTTCCAGTTGTAAAAGATGACAAATAGCTCTAAGACATTGTATCAGATGTTCTGAGCTTAGCGTAGGTAAACCAGTCAACAAAATCTAATCCAAATCCCCATAAAGTTCTACGACAACATTATTAGCAATATCATATGACCAGAAGAAACCTGTCAAATAACTGGCTAAAAATTATAGAAATACATATTTATGTTCAAAGCTCTCATTAAGGAACTTATTCAGACCTGCACTTTACTGCAATAGCTTTAGATCCATGATGCTTCATGATGTTCATGGTACTAATACACCTCATTAGATGCAGTTTTAAAACTTGTTAAATTCCAATTAACAACTGGTGTAACTCTTGGCTGTCGTTGAAAATCTGCGTTAAAAATATTGATGACCAAATATAGAAAGAAGATTTTTTTTTTGTAGCCAAAACTAGAAATTGTAAAGTAAAGAAATGCCTCGATTTCAATTTTCAAAACCAATAAAGCTGATACAAATCCAATGGGAGAAGAAAAAAAGAAATAGTCGCTAAAAAAAAAAACAAAACGTGCAAACAAAAAGAAGCCAATAGTTAATTTAATTTATTATCTTTCCTGCATTTACTGCTGCTGCTGCAAGTCAACAAAGTATGTTCAGACTAGGCAAATATTTAATAACTGCTAGTTTTCAGTTAAATATTTTCATTAGGAAAACTTTTTTATCGTTTTGCAATTCTATTATAAGAATGGTAAGTAGTTTGGTACAATTATAAGGTTAAGCTTATATGATCAAATATTTGCCTAGTCTGAACTAAGTTGTAGCCCAAAGCTTCCATTGTAGTATTCGATGGCCAACATTTAGCAACTGGTCAACTTTGTTAGTTTATTTGTCTTGTGATCATTAAACCATTTAAGGTTTGTTCGTACTTTAGTTTAAGTATAAAGAAGTATAAGAGACGGTCAACTCCGGCCATTTATACCCTACACCATAAAGTTGTTTGTGGTATTGTGAGAAATCAGATTTCAAGTGCCTCGGTTTTTTAAACCAGTGTAAAAAATAATTCACTTTGGCTGATCTCCTAAATATCTACTCCACCTATATCCGATCGAAAAATTAATATAACCCTCATATGCTCCAAAGCTTTGAACTGTGTTAACAACCGTTAATGTAGTGTGCCGCGAGTTCTCCCATAAGAACTATAAATATATGGGTTAGGATGTCGAGCTAGTAACCCACTACTGGAAAAAACAATTACTATGAAAAAGCTTTAATTACAATAAAAACGGTCAGTCCTATGTTAGAAATGGACGTTCGAAACTTTGATGAAAAGACCAAGTAGACGAAAGTCTTTCAAAACTTGGCCTACGAAATAATTGAATATGCAACCAAAATCAAAGTTTATGGAATTCTAAAATAGCTTGGCCTTTGACCTTAACAGGTCGCAAATATAGGACATTTAAGTAAGTTATTAAGCTTCAAAACCTATTTTGTTCTATTTTAGTTCTTCTATGGCGTCTCGCCATAGAAAAAAAAATAACTTTTGTTGTTTCTTCTATTTTTTATATAATTTTTTCAAAAATGAACGAATCAGTTTTCGGTGTAAATTCTATGATATATCTAAAACGAGTAAGTGGATTTATAACAATGTGATGATGACTTCAAGATAAAACTGTTCCCGAATTTCGGTTTTTCTTATTAGCTCAATATGAACATCCATTTTGGAGTTATATTAACACTATTTGCAAAAAACCTGTTTTTCAGAAAAAAAATATATATATCGAAAACTAGAGCCAAAACCAAAACTGTTCCCGAATTTCGGTTTTTCTTATTAGCTCAATATGAACATCCATTTTGGAGTTATATTAACACTATTTGCAAAAAACCTGTTTTTCAGAAAAAAATATATATATCGAAAACTAGAGCCAAAACCAATGTCATTTTTGGACTTAGCAGACCAAAGAAATCAAAATATATTTCCATGGTTCTATGATAAGCACATCTGTTCCATCTATACATCCGGAAAAATCTTGTTTACCTGTGTAATTTGCGTCAATCGATTTTTTAAAATTTTTTGTAATACATATAATATAAATCTTTTTCTTACCTGATGTTTTTGGAATGACAGCGAAACATTTAAAAAGAAATAGACCTCACCCTAATGTTTTATGTCTATTAAATGCAACGTGCTTTCAAGTTTGCTTCTGGTTTTCCTTTAAAATGTCATTCGGTCGGTCTCTTTTTGCAATTTAATGGTGTTTAAAGTAAAATAGGATTTATCCTAATTCTGGCTAAATGAAATGGACATAACTGGAAAACCAGTATAAGTAACAAAAACAAGATAATGACAATCAATAATTAAACAAAATGTGGGGGTTCAATTAAAGCCTTTTAACCACAGGTCCAATTACGCACAAACAACACCAACACGACTTAATAGTCGTTAAAGATGTGAAACAAGATAATGATGTTGGTGCTAAGGAATATAATGAAAGATTACACGATGATGATAATGATGATAATCATCATGACAATGAAATACAAAATAAAGACAAAACTGTCGATTAGTGTAGAGAGTGCAGTTAACGAATTTAATTATTTCAATCTATCTTTGCTTAGGTGGGTATATTTGATTGGTGCAAATTTTTAAATTGGTCTGATGGATAATTTTGATTAGAAGGACTTTGAAAGTAAATTTGTTGCCCTTGTATTTGGTGATTGAGAAAACCTGTTTTCGGAGTTATTACTTTCGATTTCTTTTATAAGAACCCCAACTAAATTTTTAAGTGTTTGATTGACCACGTTTTATATAAAATCTATTTTTGTTAGAATTATACCCAGCAAAACTTTGGTAATGCCAAGTACTCTGATAACCAGTTACCTTGTAACGACTACAACATACCATCCAAATAAATAATAAGTTATTACAGAAGTACTTATTTGTAATATAGATGGTAATTTAAACTGAATGGCTCCGGTTCAAATCCCACCAAGGGCAACAATTTTTTTAGTTTTTTTTTTTTATTAAAAGAGTCTTTTTAAATGATTTTTGAATTTTAAGAACTTAAATATAATCTTCTGTAAAAAAAATTTGTAAAACTAACTCACGTTAATGAAAAAATACCATCATGAGTCAATTTTGATTATGTAGGGGATGTTGAATACCAAACAAGATTCTAATTTGTCTTAACTTGGTAAGCCCAACTTATCTGGGTTATCCTTCATCTCAATTGTGGACACACACCTCCTCATGGTATCACCCGGGGAGCTAGTTTAACACCCATTAATATTGTGAGTTAACATGTTCCGAGAGTTGTCCCATAAGATCGATAAAAATGGGTTAGGATTACGGGCTAGTAACCCTCTCTTGAAAAAAAATACAATGAAGAGGATAAAATTAGAATTGAAATATCCCACTACCTAATGTTAGAGGAGGATGTCCGAAACTTCGATAGGAAGACCAAGTAGAGGAACATTTTTCAAAGCTTGGCCTATAAAATTGGAGAATATTCGCACAAGATCGAAATCCATGGAATTCTAAAATATGCTCGGACTTTGACCTTAACAGGTTGTAACATTAAAGTAAGTAAGAGTCAATCTTATGTAAAAACTTATACAAAAAAGAAGATTTAAATTGTTTAAGTTTTAAAATAATTTTAAAAAGGTTTTAAAATAATTACAAAAAATCGTATAAAAATATTTTTCCAAAAATTACAACAAAGCAAAAAAAAGCAGGGAAAAACAAATTTATTTTCACATGATTTTGGATCTTAAAATAAAAATTGTTTATATTAATTATAAGCTGCTAAGTTTTCAACATATGAAGTAGCTCACTGGAAGAGTCTCTGCCTACCAGTCGGAGGGTCTGGGTTCGAGCCCCCATGGGATCATAAAAAAAATTTTGTATTTCGTTAATAATAATAAAACAACAACAAAAAAGTCATTACTTTTCTGCAATTGGTAAGTACTTGCCTCCAATGACATCCCCATGTTAATGTAATGACTTAAACATCGAATGAGTAAGTAGTTCGTGTTCAATAGTTTAACTCATTATTTGGTAATGAAAAGTTTTACTGGGTAGTAAATAAAATAAAAAGTATCTATAACTATTAAACTAAATATTTTGCATACACAATTTTTTTCACTGCTCATTATATGCCACAAAGTGTGAAATACTTGATTTCTCAATCAAATTACAATACCCAACTTAAGTTAAATATTGAAAGAATCAAAACTGAAAAATCTTCAATTTTGATACAGAGGGAAATTATATTTAATTGTATAATAAAAAATCAGCCGAACAGTGGGTGGAATTAATAGTGTATTTTTATTAATTCAATAAAAAAAAACCCAAATACCCACACTCGTTTCGCCAATTGTATGATAAATATCTTTTCAATAGATCTTTTTTTTTTAATAAATTTATATAATTTATGCCATTTCTTTGGGATAAAAGGGGCATCTTTTAAAATCCATCATCATCATCTGCTTTGTTTATTTATTTTAGTGTTAAAAACATTTAAAATAAGTTTTCAAACGTTTCTCCATTAAAAATTCAATTTTTTTTTATTATAAATAACATAAACGAATTATTAGTTTTATTTCTTTTTTATGCCAAACAAAGAAAATGTTGCTTTTTAATTTATCTATTATTTTTTTACTTTTTTGGTGGTTTGAAAAAAATATTATTAATTTTTTTGTGTGTTCAAAATTATTGATAAATGCCTATGGGTTTATTCATATTGAAATTGTAACAACTGCATATTTTTAGGTAAAAGCAATGATTTTTTTAATATTTGTTGTTATTCATTCACAGTCCTTTAATAGAATAATTTCCCGCTATACAATTAGGGCTATGGATAGGTTGGAGAAATTTAGGACCTTTTCCTAACTATCTATAACAAAAGTGAAAAAAAAAC